>JAVLUX010000099.1:6042500-6047500 GCA_032164185.1 Moxostoma hubbsi
ATGATTTTACACAGGAAACATCTTCCTCTGAGAGAGAGAGACAGATGCTGTCTGTCTGACCACATATGTGTGTTTGTAAGGCGTTTATAAGACTGCTTTCTATATGTTCATTATGCTCATTTCTTCACACATAATCCTTGTGCAGATGTGACACCTTTCACAAATCATCAAACAGGTGTGTGTGTGTGCTCACCTGATGGGAAGCGTTCGAGCACGGGCAGATTGTCCACCTGTAGTGTTGCGTTCCCACCACTGCGCGTGAATCTCACCACGTGATATTTCCCGTCGCTGACCATCACGCCGCTCTCCTCGATGACGATGTCGTCCGTTCCCACATTAAAGATCACTCCCACTTTCCCTCGCTCCTAACACACAGACAGAGAGAGACAGACAGGTCAGTTCCCGTAAATCATGATCCCATTGTGTGGGTGAAAAATACAGTGAGCCCAACAGTGTGAATGGAGAAGATTTCACTCGCTTTCAGCGCCTCACAGTGGACGTTTGCGATACGTGTCATAAACCATGTCATGGCTTTCAGAAAGTCACAGGGTTATAGTGTAAAGTTTATGTGTGTGTGTTAGTGCAGCTACTGAAAGGCGTCTACAGGCGCTCTTATACTGTTCGCTCAGGTGTTCACTAGGGTTTTTCTTTGTTGCACATCATCGTGTTTTAGTCAATGGTAAGCTTTGGCCGTAGGCAATCGCACACAGAAATCTGTTTCTAACTAGGTAAAGTCCAGAGGTAGGTAGTAACGTGCTACATTTACTCTGTTACATTTACTGGAGTAACTTTTTGGAAAAAAAATGACATTTCTAAATGTGTTTTATGGTGGGTACTTTTCACTCTTAAGTACATTTCTGTGTAAATGCTCAAAGAGATCAGCGTTAAGTGCAAATGTTTTGCCCTGCCGAGCGTCATCATTTCTGCACATGCACAGAGTTTGACAGACGCGGCACACTTTCAGACACAGATAAGGTGCAATTTACCCCCTTAGTGTTGTTTGGACACAGACAATGCTGGACCGTCACTAACTACATTCACACAGGATGTAAAAAGCTGTGAACGACAGAAGGCATGAATAAACATGATCTTTCTTCAGTGTATAATTCAACATTATATGTGACACTAGAAAAAGGTTTCCAAACTTCTCTTCTAATTGACACATTCAATCTGAGAAACAGCCTTAAAGTGACAGTACACCTTAAATATTATATAATCATTTCCCCATTTCAAAGTTCTGGTCACCATTCACTTGCACTGTAAGGACCTACAGAGCTGAAATATTCTTCTAAAAATCTTCATTTGTGTTCTGCAGAAGAAAGAAAGTCACGCACATTGGGGTGACATGAGGGTGAATAAATGATGAGAGAATTTGAATTTTTTGGTGAACTGTCCCTTTAATTTGATGCATGGAAGAAATATGTCATATGGGTTTGGAACAACATGGTGGTGAATGATGACTATTTCAATTATTAACAATAATATTAATAGTATTATTATTATTAATCATTCTGTAATTCATGTTAAATGTGTATCATGTACTGGAATATAGCAGCGTAAACATCCATTACATTATATGTGAAAGTAACTAGTTACTCACTACTCTTTTTACTTAATACTTTCTTACTCTTACTCGAGTAATTTATAACTTTACTACTTTTACTTCTACATGAGTAATACTTTTTTTTAAGTAATTGTACTTTTACAAGAGTAAAGTTTTGGCTACTCTACCCAAATCTAGTAAAGTCTTTAGATTAGATCATTAGTTTAAATAAACTATGAGATTACGCCAGCACAGCTACACTTATCTAGTTTAGGTCATTAGCTAGGCTAATTTACTAGTTACATAAAATCTGGGCTTTTCTGGTCCAGGCACACATAACAAATCTGTCCATTAATGTTACACATTTTGGCCACGCTGACCCAGGCACACATGCACATATGTTTAGTGTGTCTTATAGGGCAGATTTGAATTGTTGTAGGTTTGTGTTGTGTGTTCACAGCTTCTTGTTTCAGAATCTGAATACATTGTTCCCTGGTATTTTCATGTTTTTTGCACATGTACCATGCTAGTACTTGGTTGTTTTTAAGTACCTTGAAATACCATCATTTACTTATGGAGTTCTTTACTGGGTCTTGTTCTTCAGTTAAAACATTCTTCATCTTCTTGTAAACTTCAGTAGATTTTGTTTAAATATCTTATGTCATTCTACTTCTCAAGTTTATATTCTTTTAAAATGTTTAGATATTTGATTGGAAAACAAGACAAAAATACTACCAAGTGTACTAGTAGGCCTATTTATGTACTATTAAAATGTTATTTTGTTGCAGTACACCACACAATATATATATGATCTATGATAATGAATATATTCCCCGTCTGTTGCTCACTTCGACGGCGTGTCGAAAAAGTGACACTAGGGGTCTCTCTTGAGCAGCTTTTGCACCTCTGATCTATGAGAAAAGTCCATTGAGAAATTGCCAGACAGAATCTGCATGTTCCGCCCCAGACATATGGATATAAAGGGAGGGAAATGCGTCTGTTTCATTCAGAAATTTTCTTTGGAGCAATCAGTTGTGTATGCAGCGAGCTGCGAGTCACAGTCTGTTTCCTCCCATCTCTGAGCGATTGCTGTTGGATCTACAGTGCATATCAGCCTTCTTCCCACGGGATTGAGAATGACCTGGCTGGCGATGGAGGCGTTTTGGGGATAGCAGCAGGCTCGGTTTCGCCGGGTACGCCCCCGCAAACCACCCGCCCCCCGGCACGCTCGTGGACTTCCGTCCGGGCTCGAGGCAACAGCGGCTTGCCTCACAACCAGCCCACCTATCCTAGCTGGATGTGGTCGCTGCTGCATAGGAGAGTGGTCTGGCGTCTGACGTGGATGTCTCGACTGGGCTGCTGACTTCGGGCCAGCACGCCCAGTCTGAGGCTGACGCCCACATGTCCGACATGCTTGCCTGGGCCGAGGTCAGCATGGGGCTGGACTGGAACCCTCCGTCCTCCCCACAGCCTTCGCGGCTGGATGATTGCACTTGGGTAGTCCTGATCCCGATGTGCAGCATGAACTGCGCTCAGCGACAGACCTCGCTCTCAGGGCCACGAAGGTCACAGTGCGGTCACTAAGGCAGGCGTTGGCCACTCTTGTGGTTCAGGAACGTCATCTGTGGCTGAACTTGGTCGAGATACGCGAAGTGGACAAAACACGCTTCCTCGACACACCTGTCTCCCAGTTCGGCCTTTCGGCAACACCGTCGAGGACTTTGGCCAGCAGTTCTCAGCGCCTGGGGCGTCCTCCTGCGGCTTCCAAAAAAGAGACCAAGATGTTCGCTCTGGAGTTGGTAAGAAGACCACTCCGTGCCCCGGTAGAGGGCAGGGAGGAGAATCCTCAGCTATTTCCTTTGTCTCTGGGTCACCTGGCCCGCAAATGCCGTTCTCACGGCACTCTGCCGCCACACCTCAACAGTCCCGGCATGTTGGACGCAGACCTCTCGCCTCCAGCCCCACGATTGCTCCTCGGCCGGCCGGTTCAGTCGAGTTCAGAGGGTGCCTCCATGGGACCTCCTCCTTAGTCACTAACCAACCTCTGCCGGGTGTGCGGAGCAAGGAAAGTGTTTTGAGTCTTCTCTCAGCACCAGAGCCTCAGGACGCGCTTTTGCCTCCCGACAGCACATTACCTGCTCTGCACCGCTGCAAAGCCCCTCCGGGTACGACAAAAATATTCTTCCCCTTAGTACGGTGCTTGGATGCGTGTCTTTCACTTCCCAATCCATCACGCTGGCTGGCCAGGACCATTCGACTCACTTACGCAATTCAATTTGACAGTTCCCCCCCTTCGGGGGCATCCACTTTACCGCAGTACACGCCGAAGATCCCAAATCGCTGCGTGCAGAAATTGCAACTCTCTTACTCAAAGAAACGATAGAGCCTGTCCCTCCAACCAAGATGAAGAAGGGTTTCTACAGACCTTACTTCATCGTACCCAAGAAAGGCCGCCAAACGTTCAAACCCTGGACAGACTGCAGCAGGTGTCCCGACGCGTCCTGGTCACTACCAACACCTCCAAATTTGGTTGGGGCGCCGTGTGCAACGTGCACGCAGCCGCGGGCCGCTGGAAAGGGGGCCCGCTGTGCTGGCAGATCAATTGTCTAGAGTTGTTGGCTGTACATCTTGCCCCGTGGAGTTTCTCCCGATAATTCAGGGCAAACATGTCTTGATCCGATCAGATAGCACCACCAGAGGCGACGTACGCTCCCACCACCTGTCAAAACTTGCCCAACTCAGGTCACTGCATGCCACTCACATCCCCGGCAACCTCAACGTGGTAGCGGACACGCTATCATGGCAAAGCTTGCCCAGCAGAGAGTGGAGGCTCCACCCCCAGTCGGTCCAGCTGATTTGGGATCGTTCAGCAAGGCACAAGTAGACCTGTTTGCCTCCACTCTGTTAATAATTATTAATTATTGAATTATTGGTATTTGAGGGCCTTCTCAACAAATATTTACATATGCTATTAATTGCGATTAATTGAATCAATTAATCTGCATCTCATGTGATTAATTTGATTAAAAGTTTTAATAGACTGACCGCCCTAATTTTAACACATACTAATATTTTTTTTATTATTAAAGTTGTGTACACTGTAAAAATGTTACAGAAATAGAATGTTAATTGATTAACGAGTATTGAATGTCAAATATGCAGTTACATTTTTTTAATAAATTTTAAAAGACAATTAAATTACATTTTTAGATGTAAAATGTGTGATTTCCCTGTATAATTAATGATACAAATTTACATTATGTTTGTCATGAGAGTACATGTACTTTTTACAGTAAATTATTGTTAAAATTATAGTAAAAAACAATAATCAGGCATTCCCACAATGTAAATTACAAGAGTTTTAAACTGTAAAATTTATAAGTTGTTTACATTTTGACTGTATTTTTAACATAATTATTCTGGCAACCACAGATGCAGGATTGTTTTTACAGCGTAC
>JAVLUX010000099.1:6052500-6060000 GCA_032164185.1 Moxostoma hubbsi
GAAAAGATGACGATGATGACAAAATACAGATTGTGTGTCTAATATACTCTCTCTCATTCTGTCTCTGTGAATCTGTTATCGGTCATTCTGATCACTCATCTTTTAATTAACGCTCTCAACGCTTTAAGGTTTTTAATTAGATTAGAATTAATAGCAGAGATTCATCTGTACAAATACCACCCAGGGACCAGATCGCGAGGTTACACAAGATGCAGACACACATAGAGTTGAATAATATTCTGTAATCTAGAGCTGCAGTGATTTAAGGTAGTTCAAGTTAACCAGTCAGCACCATATGAAAAATAAAACTTTCTCAGCAGTGCTGGAATGCAAACCTACTGATTTGAAATTGCTTTTGTGAGGGTTCTGGGTATCTCAGCGAGTATTGACACTGACTATCACACCTGGAGTCGTGAGTCTGAATCCAGGGAGTGCTGATTGACTCCAATCAGGTGTCCTTAGCAACCAAATTGTCCCAGTTGCTAGGGAGGGTAGAGTCACATGGGGTAACCAAATTGTCCCGGTTGCTAGGGAGGGTAGAGTCACATGGGGTAACCTCCTCGTGGTGGTGATAAGTGGTTCTCTCAATGGGGTGTGTGGTGAGTTGTGTGTGGATCGTGGAGAGTAGCATGAGTCTCCACATGCTGTGAGTCTCCGCAGTGTCATGCACAACGAGTCACGTGATCAGATGCGCGGATTGACGGTCTCAGAAGCGGAGGCAACTGAGACTTGTCCTCCACCACCTGGACTGAGGTGAGTAACCGCACCACCACGAGGACCAACTAAGTAGTGGGAATTGGGCATTCCACATTGGGGAGATTAAAAAAGTAAAAAGTAATTGCATTTGTTGTTTGTTTAATGTGTCTAAATGAGAGCAAACATCATACAGTAAGTCTTCGTAAGAGGACACTAGTACATATTTTGCAAACAGGTTGGCGTTTGACGTGAGAGCGGCTGATCTCTGGGTTTAAAACAGCTGATTTCTGAGAGAGCCAGATGAGAGAAGAAGTACATTTCATGTGACTAATCACCCTACTGAAGAGAGAGACTCTACAGCTACATCCCAAACCTGCACTATTGTACAGCATTTCATATAAGTACTGAGTTCTCACTGAAAATGCAATTAAAGGAAGATAACAACGGGTAGCCGGACGATAACGTTGCATACTACGTTTATCACTGCATACTACATTAAAAATATTTGTCAGTATACATCTCCTCACTGTGAGTTTGTGATTAGAGTTTGTTTCTCGCAATACAGCCTCATTAATCTGACAGCCAAAGAGAGAAGAGTAATGCATGTGGCCTAAATTAAGGACCCCAGAGTCTGTGGAGTCAGTGCCTGCAGCCGTTACCCTTCACACGACAGTCACGCGCAGATAACCCACCACTGCTGCACCACACACACCTGACCACTTTAATTAAAGTAAACGGGGTCTGAGTTGAGTTTAACCTAGATTTATTAGACAACATGTTTGTATAGACAACACACTTAAACTAGACTTATCAAAAGTATCACGTAGTCCACTTTATTTCCAAGTCTTTTGGAGTCATATGGAAGATTTGTGAGAGGAACACACCCAAACTGAAGAGCTAATTTCACTGAAAAATGTCCCTCATTTGAGCTGTTCACTGCTGCGAGCGGATCGCTGCCTGTTGAAGATCAAATCGTATCAAATGATCTTTTTCTCCGTCATCCTTTATAATCCACTTTATTTCTATCCATTCTCTCATTATTCATACAGAGGTATGATAAGATTGCTCCATTTCTCTCTCTTCATTATTATTTCTGTCTTTCTAGAAGTTTCTGAGCGCTCTGAGAACTCTTTTCTCGATGTCCGTCAGAACGAACAAGTCCAGAATTCACTCAGATCCAGAAGAATAAAATCACGAGTCTGACTGATCTTTTATATACTAAGAGAAAGACAGAAAACTCTGATTTTAGAAGTGCAAAGGATGTAAAGTACATTCAGAGAAAACACCACCTACAATAAAATATGGGTTGAATTGCAGTGAGGATAAATGTGTTTTGTGTGTGATTTATTGATTTTTGAGGGCATGAAACCATCACACGAAACCCCTTTAAGGAGGGTCTTATTTAAGGAATAGTTCACCCCAAAGTAAAACTTCTGTCATCATTTTGTCAGCTAGATTTGTCAATATTAAACACTTGAAAGAGAAATATGAAAGACAACGATTACAGAAGTTTCTCAAATGTGTCTGACAGATTAGTGCCATTGCTCTTGAGTTGAACTATAGGTGTTTCTCTGTTAACTGTTTGATAAAGCTGTTTCCCTGCTATCATGCTTGGATATGTTGTCTGGTGGTGTTGTTGAAGCTTGTACTGGTTGTCATGCGTTTATGGATCAAACAATATGCGTATGTTAATTCATCGTGATGTATCTGCATTGTCCAGTAAAGTTACTGTAACATGCTTCCTAATATTCATCACTTCTGAGTATTTTATAATGTCGCTGTAGTTTTTGTGTCGCTGCTTTGTCATTTCTTTTGTCCCAGTCGCGGAAATACCCAATCTATCACCGACTGTCCTTTTAGCAGATATTCTGTCCGTTTACAATGTTTCATCATCACAAGTTTTTAAAATGTACCAATTTCAGAGCACAGTCATGTATATTCATTTCTTTAGTGTGTAACCATCTCTTTATTATAACTTTACTGCTAAAGAAATTTTTTTTTTATCCCTTTTTCTCCCCAATTTGGAACACCCAATTCCCACTACTTAGTTGGTCCTCGTGGTGGTGCGGTTACTCACCTCAGTCCAGGTGGTGGAGGACAAGTCTCAGTTGCCTCCGCTTCTGAGACCGTCAATCCGCGCATCTTATCACGTGACTCATTGTGCATGACAACGCAGAGACTCACAGCATGTGGAGACTCATGCTACTCTCCACGATCCACACACAACTCACCACACGCCCCATTGAGAGAACCACTTATCACCACCACGAGGAGGTTACCCCATGTGACTCTACCCTCCCTAGCAACCGGGACAATTTGGTTACCCCATGTGACTCTACCCTCCCTAGCAACCGGGACAATTTGGTTACCCATGTGACTCTACCCTCCCTAGCAACCGGGCCAATTTGGTTACCCATGTGACTCTACCCTCCCTAGCAACCGGCCCAAATTGGTTACCCCATGTGACTCTACCCTCCCTAGCAACCAGGTCAATTTGGTTACCCCATGTGACTCTACCCTCCGTAGCAACCGGGCCAATTTGGTTACCCCATGTGACTCTACCCTCCCTAGCAACCGGGCCAATTTGGTTACCCCATGTGACTCTACCCTCCCTAGCAACCGGGCCAATTTGGTTACCCATGTGACTCTACCCTCCCTAGCAACCGGGCCAATTTGGTTACCCCATGTGACTCCACCCTCCCTAGCAACTGGGCCAATTTGGTTACCCCATGTGACTCTACCCTACCTAGCAACCGGGCCAATTTGGTTACCCATGTGACTCTACCCTCCCTAGCAACCGGGCCAATTTGGTTACCCATGTGACTCTACCCCCCCTAGCAACTGGGCCAATTTGGTTACCCCATGTGTCTCTACCCTCCCTAGCAACTGGCCAATTTGGTTACCCCATGTGACTCTACCCTCCCTAGCAACCGGCCAATTTGGTTACCCCATGTGACTCTACCCTCCCTAGCAACCAGGTCAATTTGGTTACCCCATGTGACTCTACCCTCCCTAGCAACCGGGCCAATTTGGTTACCCCATGTGACTCTACCCTCCCTAGCAACCGGGCCAATTTGGTTACCCCATGTTACTCTACCCTCCCTAGCAACCGGGCCAATTTGGTTACCCATGTGACTCTACCCTCCCTAGCAACTGGGCCAATTTGGTTACCCCATGTGTCTCTACCCTCCCTAGCAACTGGCCAATTTGGTTACCCCATGTGACTCTACCCTCCCTAGCAACTGGGCCAATTTGGTTACCCCATGTGTCTCTACCCTCCCTAGCAACTGGCCAATTTGGTTACCCCATGTGTCTCTACCCTCCCTAGCAACCGGCCAATTTGGTTACCCCATGTGACTCTACCCTCCCTAGCAACTGGGCCAATTTGGTTACCCCATGTGTCTCTACCCTCCCTAGCAACCAGGCCAATTTGGTTACCCCATGTGTCTCTACCCTCCCTAGCAACCGGCCAATTTGGTTACCCCATGTGACTCTACCCTCCCTAGCAACCAGGCCAATTTGGTTACCCCATGTGTCTCTACCCTCCCTAGCAACCGGCCAATTTGGTTACCCCATGTGACTCTACCCTCCCTAGCAACTGGGCCAATTTGGTTACCCCATGTGTCTCTACCCTCCCTAGCAACCAGGCCAATTTGGTTACCCATGTGACTCTACCCTCCCTAGCAACTGGGCCAATTTGGTTACCCCATGTGTCTCTACCCTCCCTAGCAACTGGCCAATTTGGTTACCCCATGTGACTCTACCCTCCCTAGCAACTGGGCCAATTTGGTTACCCCATGTGTCTCTACCCTCCCTAGCAACTGGCCAATTTGGTTACCCCATGTGTCTCTACCCTCCCTAGCAACCGGCCAATTTGGTTACCCCATGTGACTCTACCCTCCCTAGCAACTGGGCCAATTTGGTTACCCCATGTGTCTCTACCCTCCCTAGCAACCAGGCCAATTTGGTTACCCCATGTGTCTCTACCCTCCCTAGCAACCGGCCAATTTGGTTACCCCATGTGACTCTACCCTCCCTAGCAACCAGGCCAATTTGGTTACCCCATGTGTCTCTACCCTCCCTAGCAACCGGCCAATTTGGTTACCCCATGTGACTCTACCCTCCCTAGCAACTGGGCCAATTTGGTTACCCCATGTGTCTCTACCCTCCCTAGCAACCAGGCCAATTTGGTTACCCCATGTGTCTCTACCCTCCCTAGCAACCGGCCAATTTGGTTACCCCATGTGACTCTACCCTCCCTAGCAACCAGGCCAATTTGGGTACCCCATGTGTCTCTACCCTCCCTAGCAACCGGCCAATTTGGTTACCCCATGTGACTCTACCCTCCCTAGCAACCGGCCAATTTGGTTACCCCATGTGACTCTACCCTCCCTAGCAACTGGGCCAATTTGGTTACCCCATGTGTCTCTACCCTCCCTAGCAACCAGGCCAATTTGGTTACCCCATGTGACTCTACCCTCCCTAGCAACCGGGACAATTTGGTTGCTAAGGAGACCTGACTGGAGTCACTCAGCACGCCCTGGATTCAAACTCACAACTCCAGGGGAAAGAAATGTAAAATTAATGCAATGAAAATATGCAAATACAAGTGTTGTTTATCTTCATCAAAGCAAGTAATATTTCATTTTTAAATGCTTAGTCATATAACATGAAATCAACACGACCAAAAGCATGTTATGACTCTGGCTCTGAGTATCTCCCGGTCATGAGATCACCTCAAATCATCAGATTCATCCGCCAGAGGAGCAGTGCTGAAACACGACTTACGTAAAGTGTTCTTCCACAAATCGGTTGCAATTTTAAATTTCAACCACAGATGTCGCTAGAGAGCACAAAGTTAATCTCTATACACTTATATATATTTATATATATATATTTCAAGTTATTGTAATTGTTTTGTAAATATATCTTTTTAAAAGATGTTTTGATATTTTCATTGATTTAATTTATTTATTGACTTTATTTACAGTATAAGAGCCATTCGCAAGTGAAATGGACATCACAGGCCGCGCTGTTTGTTGTGTGCAGTGAGGATGATGCAACAAAAACATTCAGTTCAGGAAACACTGTTCTGGTCTCTGTAGATGAAATATTACAGCCATCTCACCAAATAAAACATATATAATAAAGCCGTCCCATCTGTGGCTTATTATTATTTATTGCTTAATATTTGCATCCATTTCAGGTAGGGTTGCATCAGCTCTGTAAATGCACCAGAAACACAGGAATAAAATATCAGTGCTGCATTTTCACAATGTTTCTGTGGCGTCTCTGGAATCCTGCAAACAGAGCGCATTTCCCATCACACCGCAGACGTTATGTAACATAAAACACAAGACATGTTTCCAGTGAGAGCGTCTCAGATCGTCATACCTCAAACTCAGCTGACAGCGCTCTATCAACCACAGCCTGATCAATTAATGGATCTGTTATGATCAAAGCCGGAAGCCGGCGGCTATCATGACATGCCGTACCTCTGTATGCTAATGCAATGCATTAAAAAGATTGTTTATCTGAAAAACACATGGCTGAAGTGTTGCACTGCACAAAAATGCAAAACACTTAAATAATGCTAAAATCCCCTAAAATATCAAACAAAAAGAATCTGCCAATGGGGCAAACCGAAAGTATTTAGTAAGAATGACTGAAACTTATATTTTAAGCATTTTCTAGTTTTTAGATCCATTTATATTATTAATGGCTATGACATATTAAAATGATATACAAAAAATAAATAAAAGAGATGAGATTTGTTCTCTGAAAAATAAAAGTGTTAATGCCTTGTATAAATTTCACCTCATGTATCTGGATTTAGGGATGTGCGGATATGTTTACTGAAGAACAAGACAAAATACTGATTATGAATGTGACTTTTTCCCCTTTATATCTCAAATTCATCTGTGAATCACATCAGCACCGGTCTCAGAAATTGAAATGCATCACTGTATGCGCTCGACGTGTCCGCGGAGCGATCTCCTTCATCTCTCTGCATTCAGCGGGGGTGTGTAATGCAGCGTTTGAGTGATACACGAGGAAGCATTCTCATATGACCTTCTCTCATCTCATTTGAATAAGAGTTCAACTATGATGTCTCTTCAGTGCTGAGGAATGTGAAATGGCATCTGTGCAGCAGATAACTGTGATCTTCATATCAGATCGGAGAGGAGACTCATCACTCCACCATCTCATTACAACAGCTGATTTCACCACTGACCTCCCATTCTGGACATCTCTATGTGTCAGCGATGGGGATTTCAAGTGCTTAAAGTCACGAAACTGAATTCACAACCAAGTTCACTTCCATAATGTGACGTATTTCTGAGTGAAAGTAAATATTCAACCACCAAATTAACAAAAAAAGCAAAAGGCAGGACTTGATTTTCTCCATGGGGAATTGACTGGATGGTGCAAAACTGTTTTAAAGGCGGAATGAGTTGAGCATGTTGGGTCATTTTATTGGGCTAGTTCTCAGTGTTGGGTAGTTTTAGTGTTGCTCAACCACTGGGTTAGTGGTTGGGTCATTCTCACTGACAGTTGAAACAATGCAACCCTCCTGACAACCTCAATGCAAACACGTAGCTGCAGCGTCACAACAACCAGGCTGTTTAGTTACAAGTCACTGGCTGTTTGGATTGTCTTCAGGAGTGAGAGATTCTCAGCACAGACAAATAATTGGATTTATTGGTGAAATAAGGTTTGTATAAATGTTTTTAATCAATTCTGAAAATGAAGAAAATGCAAAGATACCATTCAATGATCAATACAGGTCATGCTAACATCAAC
>JAVLUX010000099.1:6067500-6072500 GCA_032164185.1 Moxostoma hubbsi
TCCCAAACTGTCTAAACAGGAGGAAGTCACTCCAGAAGTAGCTCATCCTTCTGTATTTTCATGATCCGCTTTTCACAACAGCTTTAATCATATATAATAAACATATTCATTTCTGTATATGTTTGATACATATTTCAATAATTGCAAGTATTTTATAATTGTTTTAACAATATTTGGTTAACGTTTGGTCTGTTACAGTTTGATAAACATTTTTGACATTTTGCACATTATCATCAAGGTATTAAATAATGTCATTTTAGTCAATCTTAAAAAGTCTTTGCAAAACAATTAAAAACACTCAAATAAATGAGCTTGACTTGGCAAAATATTAACAACAATTAAAGAACAATCCCGTCAACAGATAAAAAATTATGTAAAAATGAACACTTGTTAAACATTCAGAGGGAATTGACTGAGAATGAAAGCATAGTTTTTATTAGAACAGACGGGAATGTAAAGATATTCATCATACCAACACAACAGACAACATGTGAAGAACGCTGCACATTTCACTACAGTCATCTGCGAGTAACAGTCATTCAGTTCACACTCTGTGACTGAATATTAACCAATGTGTTGTTCCTGAAGGTCATTGCAGTTGAATGAGTGAATGATAAAGGAGTGAATCTGTGCCTGCGGTCGCTCCTGTGATTAGCGGACACTGAACTCACTGATACCAGCTCCAGAGAACACGCCTTTAATCATGTGTGTGTGAACTGAACCGTAACGTCAACAGAGCTGATTGCATTCAACTGACTTTCCAAAGGCTTGACACACTAAAATCTCTTTTGCACGCATCAGACCGTTTGGAGAGAAGAGCCAGTCAACACCCGGGAATGAAAAGCTAATGGATTCACAGTAGATGCCTGATATAAAAAACTCAGAGATGTTTTAATAGTGTCTGAGAGTTAAACAGCATTTGATGAGAGTTGATCTAAATAGAATCGAACAGAGTTTGAATCATTTTCATGAATGAGTTCAAACTGTCCATTTCAGTGAATCAATTCCATTTGTTTGCATCACGTCTCAATGTGACATTGTGATGTTTGCTCTTATGGAAATAAATATACTTATTGAAAATAATAATAAAATCAACAATAAAAGCTGTTTCAAAATAAAAACAATTTGATTTGATTATATGATTCAAAATTATTTCACACGTTAAAATTTTAATTTCGCTTAAATATGAATGAAAAATCAGCTCTCTCAGGAGACCTTCCAACCTGGTACATTGCGAAAATAGTAATTTAACATTATCTTTATCATTTTATTAATTATCATTTTGGTCAGATTTTAGCTTTTTTTTTATTAAGCTTTATATAAATGTATTTTATAAATAAAATACACTGCATTATTAGACATATGTCTATATACATACAGTATGTATATACTATATATGATATACTATATGTACCGATAAAAACAATGTAACTATTTAATCAGTTGTCTGTGATTAATCGCTATAAATGGTACATAAAAACATGAAAATACAATCATAAATATATTTACAAGCAATTGATTAGTCATTATTTATTTTACTTCTTTAAACCTGTTCAAGTTAAAATGTTCAGTTTCTTTGCAAAGCCTTTAAACCTGCAGCCTTTGTGTTGCAAGCCCTGACATTAATGCAGAATTAATGTCAGGGCTCGCAACACAAAGGCTGCAGGTTTAATTCTAGGTTGAGGAAAACATTAAATAAAGAACTCCATTCGACCATCTTCAAACCCTTTCGCTAGACACTGAGCGTTGATTTCTGAGGGATCATCTGTTTCCTGCAATTACTGACTGTTCTGCAAGAGCAGCCGCTGTAAAAATAGCAAGATATCTGCATGTGACCAGTCAAACCCTCGATTGCAGCCATTGCCCTCTGAAATTCTGACTGTGTGAAGATGAGAATTACTCAACTAATACCAACGGAGAAATGTCAGTGAGTTTAAGAGGTAATAATGACAACCCTGGAAGAATAAAAAGAACAATTCAAGACCAAATCTGGCGTCACAAACAAGATTCCTCTTTGGATCCATCATGAAAAACAACAAACAACAAAACCACACCCCGACAATTACAACTTGGCCAAAAACGTCTGTCACAGCCCACCGATTCAGATACAGGTAACAATTAAAAATTGATTCAAAGCCAAGATTCAATTCTCTCGTCTCTTCTCCCCTCAGGCGAAGCACCGTTCTGACTCTGCTATTAGTTGAAATATTTGCCTGCTGACTAATTATCACAGGAGAAGAAACAAAACAAAAAAATACAAGAGAATGAAGGAGGAGAGAGGAAGACATGGCTGAATTGTTTTGAAAAAGAAATCAAAACAAAAGGAGGAGAAGAGAGAGAGAGAGAGAGAGAGAGAGAGAGAGAGAGAGCGAGATTTGTTACACCAGATGCTGGTGTTACTGGAGGAAATCAGATCAGATGCTGGTGTTACTGGAGGAGATCAGATCAGATGCTGGTGTTACTGGGGGAGATCAGATCAGATGCTGGTGTTACTGAGGGAGATCAGATCAGATGCTGGTGTTACTGGGGGAGATCAGATCAGATGCTGGTGTTACTGGAGGAGATCAGATCAGATGCTGGTGTTATTGGGGGAGATCAGATCAGATGCTGGTGTTACTGAGGGAGATCAGATCAGATGCTGGTGTTACTGGGGGAGATCAGATCAGATGCTGGTGTTACTGGGGGAGATCAGATCAGATGCTGGTGTTATTGGAGGAGATCAGATCAGATGCTGGTGTTATTGGGGGAGATCAGATCAGATGCTGGTGTTACTGAGGGAGATCAGATCAGATACTGATGTTACTGGAGGAGATCAGATCAGATGCTGGTGTTACTGGGGGAGATCAGATCAGATACTGATGTTACTGGAGGAGATCAGATCAGATGCTGGTGTTACTGAGGGAGATCAGATCAGATACTGATGTTACTGGGGGACATCAGATCAGATGCTGGTGTTACTGGAGGAGATCAGATCAGATGCTGGTGTTACTGAGGGAGATCAGATGCTGGTGTTACTGAGGGAGATCAGATGCTGGTGTTACTGTCGGAGATCAGATCAGATGCTGGTGTTACTGGGGGAGATCAGATCAGATGCTGGTGTTACTGAGGGAGATCAGATCAGATACTGATGTTACTGGAGGAGATCAGATCAGATGCTGGTGTTACTGGAGGAGATCAGATCAGATGCTGGTGTTACTGGAGGAGATCAGATCAGATGCTGGTGTTATTGGGGGAGATCAGATCAGATGCTGGTGTTACTGAGGGAGATCAGATCAGATGCTGGTGTTACTGGGGGAGATCAGATCAGATGCTGGTGTTATTGGGGGAGATCAGATCAGATGCTGGTGTTACTGAGGGAGATCAGATCAGATACTGATGTTACTGGAGGAGATCAGATCAGATGCTGGTGTTACTGGGGGAGATCAGATCAGATACTGATGTTACTGGAGGAGATCAGATCAAATGCTGGTGTTACTGAGGGAGATCAGATCAGATGCTGGTGTTACTGGAGGAGATCAGATCAGATGCTGGTGTTACTGGAGGAGATCAGATCAGATGCTGGTGTTACTGGAGGAGATCAGATCAGATGCTGGTGTTACTGGGGGATATCAGATCAGATGCTGGTGTTACTGGAGGAGATCAGATCAGATGCTGGTGTTACTGAGGGAGATCAGATGCTGGTGTTACTGAGGGAGATCAGATGCTGGTGTTACTGTCGGAGATCAGATCAGATGCTGGTGTTACTGGGGGAGATCAGATCAGATGCTGGTGTTACTGAGGGAGATCAGATCAGATACTGATGTTACTGGAGGAGATCAGATCAGATGCTGGTGTTACTGGAGGAGATCAGATCAGATGCTGGTGTTACTGGAGGAGATCAGATCAGATGCTGGTGTTACTGAGGGAGATCAGATGGTGGTGTTACTGAGGGAGATCAGATGCTGGTGTTACTGGGTTAGATCAGATCAGATGCTGGTGTTACTGGGGTAGATCAGATCAGATGCTGGTGTTACTGGGGGAGATCAGATCAGATGCTGGTGTTACTGAGGGAGATCAGATGCTGGTGTTACTGAGGGAGATCAGATGCTGGTGTTACTGGGGGAGATCAGATCAGATGCTGGTGTTACTGAGGCAGATCAGATGCTGGTGTTACTGTCGGAGATCAGATCAGATGCTGGTGTTACTGGGAGAGATCAGATCAGATGCTGATGTTACTGAGGGAGATCAGATGCTGGTGTTACTGGCAGAGATCAGATTAGATGCTGGTGTTACTGGGAGAGATCAGATCAGATGCTGGTGTTACTGAGGGAGATCAGATGCTGGTGTTACTGAGGGAGATCAGATGCTGGTGTTACTGGGAGAGATCAGATCAGATGCTGGTGTTACTGAGGGAGATCAGATGTTGGTGTTACTGGGAGAGATCAGATCAGATGCTGGTGTTACTGAGGGAGATCAGATGCTGGTGTTACTGGGGGAGATCAGATCCAATGCTGGTGTTACTGGGGGAGATCAAAGCAGATGCTGGTGTTACTGGTGGAGATCAGATCAGATTCTGGTGTTACTGGGGGAGATCAGATCAGATGCTGGTGTTACTGAGGGAGATCAGATCAGATGCTGGTGTTACTGGGGGAGATCAGATCAGATGCTGGTGTTACTGGGTTAGATCAGATCAGATGCTGGTGTTACTGGGGGAGATCAGATCAGATGCTGGTGTTACTGTCTGAGATCAGATCAGATGCTGGTGTTACTGGGGGAGATCAGATCAGATGCTGGTGTTACTGAGGCAGATCAGATGCTGGTGTTACTGTCGGAGATCAGATCAGATGCTGGTGTTACTGGGGGAGATCAGATCAGATGCTGGTGTTACTGGGAGAGATCAGATCAGATGCTGATGTTACTGAGGGAGATCAGATGCTGGTGTTACTGGCAGAGATCAGATTAGATGCTGGTGTTACTGGGAGAGATCAGATCAGATGCTGGTGTTACTGAGGGAGATCAGA
>JAVLUX010000099.1:6077500-6112500 GCA_032164185.1 Moxostoma hubbsi
AGAGAGAGAGAGAGAGAGAGAGAGAGAGACAGATCCTGAGCAAGTACAGTCTCAGTGAGCACAGTCTCACCATCGAGAGAGGCAGACACAGAAAAACATGGTTACCCAGAGAAGAAAGGGTGTGTGCTCACTGTACGACAGGTGAGGTCGAGACAGAGGTGCACTTTCTCCTTTACTGCCCAAAATACCAAGAGACAAGGGACATTTATATAAATAAATGAACAAACAGCATTGACAAATTTACAACAATGACAGAACAAGAACAAATAAATATAATACTTGGAGAGGGACACACAGCAGCACTGGCTGCAAGATACGTTTTAACGTGTCACAGCCTGAGAGACAGCGGGTGAATCTGTGTTATGTGTTATGTTTTGTTTTTCTATGTAATTGCTTTGGCAATACAAAATGTCTTTGTCATGCCAATAAAGCTCGTTAAATTGAATTGAATTGAGTTGAAAATTGAATTGAGAGAGAGAGAGAGAGAGAGAGAGAGAGAGAGAGAGAGCACACTCTTTCATCAGGAAGTTAGCGTCTCCACAATGAAGCTCATTCAAAAACAAAGAGTGTAAAATGGCTGCTGGGAATCGAGAGAAGACATTTTGAGAAACATGCATCTCTCTCTCTCTCTCTCTCTCTCTGTCTATGTGCACTATCCTTCCAATCTAATTTTCTTTTCCTCATGAATATGAAGCATGACTGAAATTAGAGTGAGCTTCAGGGATGCATATGATGCTTCAGGAACTCCTGATGAATGTAAAAACACTTTTATTGTGGCACGTTATTCTCATTTCTCTTTTTCAAACAATCTGAGATTTGACAGCAGCGGCTGCGACACATAGAAGTGTTGTACTGTATCACGAATCAAGGAAAGTTACAAGACATTTTATGACACGTATCGCAGAAGGTGAAATGTCCACTGTGAGGCGCTGAAAGCGAGTGAAATGTTCTCCCAAACAGATGAGTTTTTTTTAAGGTTAATGCTCTACAAAACCGATCTCCCGACCCTAAACCTAAAACTAACCGATAATATCAGAAAATGCACATGCGAGCATGTAACTTAGTGGTGTTTCTATGACACTTCACACGTGGATTGGCGTGCTCTTCAGGACTCGTATCCCGCTCCTTTACCTTTACGCTCTATCAGTCGAGCTCAATCTGATCACACGCGAACAAGCTTGTAAATGTAGTTGATTGTGTTAAAATGAGTCATGCGCTATAGTAAAAGTGTTTAGATGTCGTAAGATAGCCCTGTGCGAGGAACAGAGTGAAAGTAAGTGTTTATGCACTGATAATCTGCCGTTTTACTCGTAATGTGTGTGAAAGTGAATAAAAGTCGTGGTTGTTGTTGTAGCACCTCTAGTGTTCATGTCACCAGGAAACTGATGCCATACACACAACGAGACAATGGAAACATGTATTTGCAAACATGTACGTATCATGTAACAGACTGTTAGAGATCTGTTACATTTATACAATTATGCTTTTATAAACACTTTTATCTAAAGCTTCATAGGCGTTTCCGCTTGATCTACACTTCACAATCAGTTGCTTTCTCTCAGTTAATTAAGTTCTGGTTGTGTTTAAGCATCAGATTATGTCAGGAAAATCTTGGTAATGTCACAAATATAAAAACAAACATGATGTGAATAAAGAAATAAGCTACACAACCACTAAAACCACTCTTAAATGTGGTCAAAATCACTATAAAACATCAAGTGGCTTTTATAAAATAACCTAGCAACCACCCAGACAACCTGAAGCTCACTGCTTCCTGTTCCGGTTGCTGTCGGCACACTGCACGAGCGTTTGTAGCTTGCTAGCCTGCTTAGCATTGCTTATTATTGTTATTATTATACTTACGGTACATTGTTTTATCCTTTGCCATTTTAACGGATGCTTCGAGTTTTCCTGCTTTACTACTTTTCTAACTGCGTGTATTTTACCACAGGCACCCGTTTCTCTCTTTTTTCCTTTTTTTTCTCGCTTGTCTACCTCTCGCTTCTTGACTGCATGCATTCATTTTCTCCACTGTGTTTTACACAGATTATTGCATCAATCTCAAACATCTGCTGATTAAGAAACACATCGATCTCAAACCCTCAGCACTCAAGAACAACCCTAACAACAACAACAACAACAACAACAACAACAAACAATTTGTGGTAAGTCATGGCATCCGCTCATGTTATTTCTTCCTGCATTGCATGTCACATGTTTACAATAGCCTCCTCCATCTGCAGTGAGGGATTCACATGTGATAAATGTAAGAAATTAGTCAGGCTGATGGAGAAGGTAAATGAGTTAGAGACTCTCATCCGAAAGCTAGTGGAGGTCAGTGAGAAAGAGAAGCCGGTAGATACTGTTTTGGATGCGAGTAGTACAGAGAGCAACACACACACACACTTTGGCTCCGGCTGTAGAGCCCCTGCAGCAGAGCGTTTGGGTGACGTCTCGGCGGCATACACGCTCAACAAAGAGACACCACTCTTCTGTTCCTGTTAGGATCACCAATCGTTTCTCCCCACTGAAGGATACACCCACTGAGAATCATGTTGAAAGAGCCCTTGTTATTGGTGATTCTACTGTAAGGAACATGGAAATAGAGACTCCAGCCACTATTGTTAATTGCATTTTGGGTGCCAGAGCATCTGACATGCTCACTTAGTTTTAAATGTCATATTGACCATCTTGTAAACAAATTATCAAAGTATGTTGGCTTGTTCTATAAGATCAGACATTTTCTTCCTCTTTCTGCCCTTCTCATGTTGTACAAAACTCTCTTCGAACTACATCTTAACTACTGTAATGTGATATGGTGCAACACCTTTTCAAGTCATCTTAAAAAACTTGTATGTTTGCAAAAAAAAAGCCATACGGGCACTGTCCTGGTCAGAGATAAATTCCCCCACCCGCCCTCTATTCTATCGCTTTGAGTTATTGAGATTAGCTGAGCTAAATGAATATCATAATGCCTGCCTTATGTTTCAAATTGTAAATAGCTTGAACCCTAGATTGAATAGTCTTGTTCCTATCTCCTGCCCCCAGCACACATACCAAACGAGAATCAAACCACTTATATTAGGAAAATGTCGTCGACATGTGCGCGCCAGAATGTCTGTTGTCTGTAGGGGGCCGCAGATCTGGAACGGGATTGATGATGGCCTCAAGGTGTTGCCCTTTATCTCCAACTTTAAAAAACAACTAATAATCTTTTTATATTAACCTATATTTAATATCAAACTGTTTTCTCATGGATTACTGGGATGTATGTGTATGGTATTGTTATGTATGTTCTGGAGTGCTTTGCATGCATTTATTCATCATCTGGTTACAGGTGGTAATTGTATATGCCTTGTCTGTACCACTACCTTTTCATAAACCATGGGCCCCACAAATAAGCTTTTTTTAGCTTCTTTGGGATACCCATTCACTCTACCCAATTGATTTTGTATTCAAAATTGTATTGTTGTAATGTTTGAAGTGGTATTGTGAATAAACTCAACTCAAACTCAATCAAATGTACAAGTGCTGGCTAATGCTAAACGTAGATTTTCTAAAATTGTTATCCATGTCGGCACTAACGATGTCCAGCTTCGCCAGACAGAGATCACTAAAGATAATGTTAAAGAGGTGTGTGCTTGCAAAAACGATGTCAGACACTGTAATATGCTCTGGCCCCCTCCCTTCCATTTACATTTATGCATTTGGCAGACGCTTTTTATCCAAAGTGACTTACAGTGCACTTATTACAGGGACAATCCCCCCGGAGCAACCTGGATTTAAGTGCCTTACTCAAGGACACAATGGTGGTGACTGTTGGGATCAAACCAGCAACCTCCTGATCACCAGTTATGTGCTTTAGCCCACTACACCACCACCACTCCCTACTCGTCGTGGTGACGAGGTTTACAGTAGATTAGTGTCACTGAATGGCTGGATGTCTGAGTGGTGTCTGAAGAATAAAATAGGATTTATAGACAATTGGAAGAGTTTTTGGTGTAGACCTGACCTTCTAAAGAGAGATGGACTCCATCCCTCCAGGGAAGGTGTCGCTCTCCTCTCTAGTTATATGGCTCATCTTAATAGTGATAGTATTTCACTAACTGGAGCCCAGGTCAGGAAGCAGACAAACTGGTTAATCCAAACATCTGCTAGCTGCCTTGAGACGTCACACAGATCACATAAACTACAACACATAGGGACAGTATCTCCTAGATATCATATAGAGAAAAAATTTGATTGAGGTAAAACTTGAAAAAATTTTTAAATAAATTGAAGATAAAAATCATAATAAAATAGGGCTACTAAACATTAGATCTCTTTCTACCAAAGCACTAATTGTTAATGAAATGATCACAGATCATAGATTGGATGCGCTCTGTTCGACTGAAACATGCTTAAACCGGATGAATATATTAGTTTAAATGAATCTACTCCCCCAGGTTATTGCTATAAACATGAGCCTTGTCTGAAGGGTCGAGGGGGAGGTGTTGCTGCAATTTACAGTGAAGTTGTTGTTGTTAATCAGAGGACAAGATATAAATGTAAGTCTTCTGAACTAATAATGCTTAATGTGACACCGTCAGATATAAATAAAAATACTCTGTTGTCTTTTACCCTTGCTACTCTATATAGATCACCTGGGCCGTATTCTGATTTCCTTGGTGAATTTGCAAATGTTTTATCAGATCTTGTAGTTACTGTAGATAGAGCTTTAATTATTGGTGACTTCAACATTCACATAGATAATAAAAATTACACATTGGGATAGGCATTTATCGAAATTCTCAACTCTCTTGGAGTCAGACAAAATGTAACAGGACCAACTCATCGCCATAATCATACGCTAGATTTAATTCTGTCATATGGAGTTGATGTTGATAATATAGAAATACTGCAGCAGAGCACTGACATCTCGGATCATTCCATTGTCTCTTGTATGCTGCAATCAGCTAATGTTACTCAATCTACACCACGCTATCGTTCAGGTAGAACTATTCTTTCAACCACTAAAGATATCTTCACTAATAATCTTCCAGATCTATCTCATACACTCAATAAACCCCAAAGCCCAGAAGAACTTGATGAAATAACAAAAAATAAAAATGCAGTCTTCTCTGGCACTCTTGATATTGTCGCCCCACTTCGATTAAAGAAAATTAAAGAAATAAGCCCTGCACCATGATACAATGATCACACTCATGCTCTCAAGAGAGCAGCTCGGAAAATGGACCGTGTGTGGAAAAATACAAAATTAGAAGTATTTCATGGTGCATGGAAGGATAGTGTCTGTAGCTTCAGCATATTTTAGCAAACTCATAGAAAATAACCACAACAATCCTGGATGTTTATTCAGTACTGTGGCTAAATTGGTTAGGAATAAAGCCTCAACAGAACCAGATTTTACGTAGCAGCACAAGAGTAATGACTTCATGAATTTCTTTACAGATAAAATTGAAATACTCAGAAATAAAATCTGCAATCTCACTGTCACAGTACCACAGAAAACAGTGTCTCATAATTTTCCTCACGTGCAACTTCAATCCTTCTCTGTCATAGGTCATGAAGAGCAAACAAAACTTATCGAAACATCAAAAACCACAACATGTGTGTTAGATCCTATACCAACTAAGCTCTTAAAAGAGGTATCTCCTGTAATCTCAGAACCTCTTCTTTTTTTCCTCCCCTTTTCTCCCCAATTTGTAACGCCCAATTCCCAATGCGCTCATGGTGGTGTAGTGACTCGCCTCAATCCGTGTGGTGGAGGACGAATCTCAGCTAGAAAAGGTAGTATTCTCCCAAATATGTTCATTTCTACAGAGAAATGGTATATACAAAGAATTTCAGTCAGGATTTAGGCCTCATCACAGTACAGAGACTGCACTTATCAGAGTTACAAATGACTTGCTCGTATCATCTGATCGCGGCTGCATTTCTCTTCTAGTGCTTTTAGATCTTAGTGCTGCATTCGACACGATAGATCACCGACATTCTCTTGAATATGCTGGAGAATTATGTTGGCATTTGTGGAGTTGCATTAGCATGGTTTAAGTCCTTAGGGATGTGATGTGATGGGACATGAGTGCACATGGCCAGCCCCCAATTGGTCTAATTAGCCGAGTGGAGGGATAAAGCTGAGCTGGATGTGGCAGTTCAGGAGAGAGAGAGCCACACGCAGCTGCCATGTGTGTCTTTTTGTTTAAGTTTTCATTCAAATATTACTTTGATCTCTGCCTGCATCACCTCGATCTAATGGTGGACTACACTCTTATAATGAATGCACAGACTATCAATTAATTACCAACAAAAGCATTCATCAGCCAATTAACAAGGACAATTGCATCTATGTGAACTTCTGCAGTTAATCCAGGATGGACTTCAAAGACATTAATCATTAATCTTACAGTTCATACAAAATCTATGTTCTCAAAAATTTCAGTCACATAGTGACTCGGTGAGTATCTTAAATGTCATCGTATCTCTCGGCTGATATTTGGGTAGTGAGCCCTGATGAATATGTGACAGTCTGCAGTTCTTCAGGGTTCAATCTCAGAGAGTTTTAAATGGAGCTAGTACAAGCCTGTCAGAGAATCACATTCAAACACTTTTCTGACTGAACTCACGGACACTGAGCCTCTGAAAACAAGTCTATAGTTATGAATACATACACACAAACACACACACACACACACACACACACACTGATGCACACTCTCTCTCTCACACACACACACACACACACACACTGATGCACACTCTCTCTCTCTCACACACACACACACACACACACTGAGGATGTGAGTGTGTATCAATCTGGCACAGATAATGCCGTGTTAAAGGAAAGACAGTTCATTCTTTATTCATGTGTCCTCTTGCATTATTCTTTCATCCCTCTTTTTCTGCGTGACGTTTCATTTTTTCTTTCTTAAAATCACACTGTCTCTAAAGCTTTTATACCAAAGCAAAACATCTCTCTCATCAATCACTACACTTTCCATTTGTTTCTTTCCATCATGAAGGGCTGTATCTTTCAACTATAAGTCACAGAGCCTGTTGGATGGCAAAAAACAAACAAAAAATGAACAAGCAAAAACCTGCTTCTGTTGCTTTTTCTTATCCCCTTTTCTCCCCAATTGGAATGCCCAATTCCCACTACTTAGTAAGTCCACGTGGTGCCGCGGTTACTCGCCTCAATCCGGGTGATGGAGGACAAGTCTCAGTTGCCTCCGCTTCTGAGACCGTCAATCTGCGCATGACACCGCGGAGACTCACAGCATGTGGAGGCACTAATCACCACCACGAGGAGGTTACCCCATGTGACTCTACCCTCCCTAGCAACCGGGACAATATGGTTACCCCATGTGACTCTACCCTCCCTAGCAACCGGGACAATTTGGTTGCTTAGGAGACCTGACTGAGTCACTCAGCACACCCTGGATTCAGACTCACGACTCCAGCTGTGATAGTCAACACAATTTTCTGCCATGTCTTTGGACAGATGAAAATGACGGCAATGGGTATTGTCTATATGTCTCTGCCATGTACTGTCAATAAAATAGCATTTTATTTCTGATTAATGTGTGTTGCAACTCTACCATTGTTAAAGTTTGGGAGAGATGCTCTGATTCATAGTTTGAGGCCAACAAGCTTTTGGCTGTTGCTAGAAAAGGGGCATATAAGAGAACAATTGGGTCTGCCTGAATGCCAATGGGTGGCACCAGCCCATCTATACCCACCCATGGCAATGCCATTGATCTAAAGGCTTATGCATAAATGCTTAAACATTATATCTGTCGTCAATTAATTTCCACATGTAGCCACATTGAGAGCTTCAAATCTCTGGATTTAAACCATAAGGGGCCTTGGAAATGAGGATACAAAAAGAAAAGGTTGTTCTGAATAGAGGATATATTTATAGGCACTGCAACTCTGGAAAAACAACACAAATAAAGAGGTTTTCCCCCATTTTTGGACATGGCATATAATGCAACAAGCGGTGCTGAAGTCAACTGATATTAGACATAGACCTAAATATCTCTGAGTACAAATAAAATAATGATGATGACACACTTCTAAGTTATTTGTTTGACCTGTAGTTTTGTTCCCAATCAGGGGCGGACTGGGAAGAGAAATCGGCAATGGATGTCAAATAAAAACTGGCCCAAATGTTCGGCCCGGTTCGCCCCGTTTCACAGCCAATTGGGTTGAATTGGCATGCAATCACCCTGCATGCAAAGCATTTTCAAGCACAAAGCTTCAGATCATAAGTTTTTATAAGATCATGAGAAAAACATGTGGTCCAAAATGTTGCAGTCAAAGTGTGTCTGAACTAGTGTATTTTAAAATACCCCTGACAGCTCGAGCCCCCTGCAGTTGTGCCCTGCGGCTTCTACACAACAGTTTTAATTTACTGTCTGACCGTGTCTTTATCACAGCAGTTTCATTGATTCTACAGCGACGGTGAAAGCTATCATATTTCGTTTACACACAGTGAAGGGAACATTGTGTTAAATGCGACACACCTGAATCCGCTGCGGCCCTCACAGGGACAAACACTGGCGATGAAGCAGAACGGTAAACATTTTCAATGGAAATGATTTTAAAGGAAGCACGGCTCAGAGAAAACTCTTTTTAGTGCACTGTGTTCTCCCTTTGGACCTCATATCACTTTCATTTATCTGTCTGTCACTCTCTGAGCAACAATTAAAGGTTATTAAGGATGCTTAGAGGTTTGAAGCATCTGCACTGATGTCAAGATTTGTCTGTTTGTCTGACAGATGGCAGATGGAGGGAGTTTTTAATTGGAAAAAAACAGCAAACGAGGAAAACAAATGCGAATTAACTCATTTATATGTACAGTATATCACTGTGTCTTACGTTATATTCTCCTGGCAATAAAAATGAAAGAAAAAGTCAACAGAATTATCCTTCATGGGAGCAGAATATTAGCAAATTAAATATTGTAAAACTTTCCATTATTAGGCTTGAAGTTAGTTTCGTGACCACATTATTTGTCTGAATACATGTGTTTGAGTTTTACACTACACACGTTATAACCAGAAACACTATGTGGTTCAAACCTGTAGCTTATGTGCTTTGTTGTACGTTATTGTGGCAGGGCAGAGGGCGGGGCCGGGTCGTGATTCTGCAAACCCCGCCCCTAATCAGGCTAATTAGCCCTCGAGAGTGATAAAGGCCGACTGGAAGCTCCAGTCAAAGAGAGTGAGATTTACGGACAGCTGTCCGACACCTGTGTGTGTTTGTCTTTTTGGTTATGTTTATAATGAAAATATTATTAATATTGTCAAGACAGTTCTCGTCTCCTCCTTTCCATGAATCCCTTTACACTGGTGCCGAAATCCAGGCAGGAGGAGGGATGTGCCGTAGTAGAGTTCTCGGCGCTACCATTCACCCCAAAGGAGCAGCTGCAGCCATCCATCAGAGGACGAGGAGACCGGCCGCCTGGAAGCGTTGGAATGGCCGCTGACCACGAGGGGAGGAGGGGCTCCCAACCAACCGCCTGGACTGTGAGAACACGTTTATTGTATTTGACATGTGAGTACTGTGTCAATACCACATTACATGATTTATTTTAATTTATGTTTAATGTTTAATGAGAAAACAAAACTTACAAGAAGAACATAATAAATCAGTGAACTTCCACCAACAATACGATATCATCAACCACCTAAACACACTCTAATCATCTGTTTTCCTTTCTCAGAATGCTGTTAAAGGAACTGAGAAGAATTCTGCCCGTGGTTCCAACGTGACCTACTTTATATCCTTTAAACACACACACACCCACACACCCACACACACACACACACACACACACACACACACACACACACAGAACTGTCAGCTGTAAGATCTTTAAAAAACTTCCATCAAAGAGCCGCAGTGTGACACGCTTCCATCGCAGCACAACTCTCTCTCTCTCTCTCTCTCTCTCTCTCTGTTGTTGGATTTGCATGTCTGAAGCATTACTGTGTCTGTTATAAACCCAATACACTCTCAGTTGAATCCGTCGACAGAGAAATGTGAATGAGACAGCAAAAGAGAGGCAGAATTTGTCTCAGGCCAGACATCTTATCACAAAGGAAACATTGGAAGCCATTTTGTATGTGGAAGTCAAAACATCGCACAAGCAGACATCAGGACAGATGCCAGAGGATTTGGCAGCACAACTGTACAAACACACTGACTCATCCACACACGCGCTGCATGACAGCCCACAACAGCAGACGTGTTATGCAGATAAAACCAAATTCTGCTGCTCTGATGTGCTACAACAACCTGGAGCTGTTTAAAACATGATACTTTCATGGTGGTTTTAGATACATTCAGTGAAATGAAAATGACTGTAGTGACACCTGCAACTACAGAGAAACTTCTGTCCAACATCAGCACATACACAAAACTCCTGATCATTAAAGCTCCTACAAGAACAGAAATGTGTTTGTCATCCTGATTCACAAAGACACATGCAAGATTACAGCAAACACGCTCACACAAACACACACACGCACACACACATACACACACACACACACACACACACACACTCACACACTCTCACACACACACACACACACACACACACACACTCACACACTCTCTCACACACACACACACACACACACACACACACACACACACACACACACACACACACACACACACACACACTCAGATGTTGTGATGTCTTTAAGGTTTGTTTCAAATTAGCTCCCAGGTTTATTTGGAATCAAACTCTTTAATGAGTGCAATTAATTCAACTGATTAAAAGACACAAACAGCCTGTCTTACAGCAACTGTTCATTAAACATCAGACTGCCGATAGACAATAACATGACGTTCACAATAAAATTACAGCTGTCACATCATTGTATTACTGCCATGTCATCATTTCATCACTGCCTGGTCTTCATCACATTACTGCCATGTCATCATTTCATCACTGCCTGGTCTTCATCACATTACTGCTTTAACATCACATTACTGCCATGACATTATCACATTACAGACATGTCATCATCTCATCACTGCCTGGTCTTCATCACATTACTGCTTTAACATCACATTACTGCCATGACATTATCACACTACTGTCATGTCATCATCTCATCACTGCCTGTTCTTCATCTCATCACTGCCTGGTCTTCATCACATTACTGCTATAACATCACATTACTGCCATGACATTATCACACTACAGTCATGTCATCATCTCATCACTGCCTGGTCTTCATCACATTACTGCTATAACATCACATTACTGCCATGACATTATCACACTACAGTCATGTCATCATCTCATCACTGCCTGGTCTTCATCACATTACTGCTATAACATCACATTACTGCCATGACATTATCACACTACTGTCATGTCATCATCTCATCACTGCCTGTTCTTCATCTCATCACTGCCTGGTCTTCATCACATTGCTGCCATGACATTATCACATTACTGTCATGTCATCATCTCATCACTGCCTGGTCTTCATCACATTACTGCTATAACATCACATTACTGCCATGACATTATCACACTACTGTCATGTCATCATCTCATCACTGCCTGGTCTTCATCACATTACTGCCATGTCATCATCTCATCACTGCCTGGTCTTCATCACATTACTGCCATGACATCATCTCATCACTGCCTGGTCTTCATCACATTACTACCATGACATCATCTCATCACTGCCTGGTCTTCATCACATTACTGCCATGACATCATCTCATCACTGCCTGGTCTTCATCACATTACTGCTATAACATCACATTACTGCCATGACATTATCACATTACTGCCATGTCATCATCTCATCACTGCCTGGTCTTCATCACATTACTGCCATGTCATCATTTCATCACTGCCTGGTCTTCATCACATTACTGCTTTAACATCACATTACTGCCATGACATTATCACACTACAGTCATGTCATCATCTCATCACTGCCTTTTCTTCATCACATTACTGCTATAACATCACATTACTGCCATGACATTATCACACTACAGTCATGTCATCATCTCATCACTGCCTGTTCTTCATCTCATCACTGCCTGGTCTTCATCACATTACTGCCATGACATTATCACATTACTGTCATGTCATCATCTCATCACTGCCTGGTCTTCATCACATTGCTGTTTTAACATCACATTACTGCCACGACATTATCACACTACTGTCATGTCATCATCTCATCACTGCCTGGTCTTCATCACATTACTGCCATGTCATCATCTCATCACTGCCTGGTCTTCATCACATTACTGCCATGACATCATCTCATCACTGCCTGGTCTTCATCACATTCCTACCATGACATCATCTCATCACTGCCTGGTCTTCATCACATTACTGCCATGACTTCATCTCATCACTGCCTGGTCTTCATCACATTACTGCTATAACATCACATTACTGCCATGACATTATCACATTACTGCCATGTCATCATCTCATCACTGCCTGGTCTTCATCACATTACTGCCATGACATCATCTCATCACTGCCTGGTCTTCATCACATTACTGCCATGTCATCATCTCATCACTGCCTGGTCTTCATAACATTACTGCCATGTCATCATCTCATCACTGCCTGGTCTTCATCACATTACTGCCATGACATCATCTCATCACTGCCTGGTCTTCATCACATTACTGCCATGACATCATCTCATCACTGCCTGGTCTTCATCACATTACTACCATGACATCATCTCATCACTGCCTGGTCTTCATCACATTACTGCTTTAACATCACATTACTGCCATGACATTATCACATTACTGTCATGACATCATCTCATCACTGCCTGGTCTTCATCACATTACTGCTATAACATCACATTACTGCCATGACATTATCACACTACTGTCATGTCATCATCTCATCACTGCCTGGTCTTCATCACATTACTGCTATAACATCACATTACTGCCATGACATTATCACACTACTGTCATGTCATCATCTCATCACTGCCTGGTATTCATCACATTACTGCTATAACATCACATTACTGCCATGACATTATCACATTACTGTCATGACATCATCTCATCACTGCCTTTTCTTCATCACATTACTGCCATGACATTATCACATTACTGTCATGACATCATCTCATCACTGCCTGGTCTACATCACATTACTGCCATGACATTAACAAATTACTGCCATGACATTATCAGAATACTGTCATGACATCATCTCATCACTGCCTGGTCTTCATCACATTACTGCTATAACATCACATTACTGCCATGACACTAACAAATTACTGCCATGACATCATCTCATCACTGCCTGGTCTTCATCACATTTCTGCCATGACATTATCACATTACAGTCATGTCATCATCTCATCACTGCCTGGTCTTCGTCACATTACTGCCATGACATCATCTCATCACTGCCTGGTCTTCATCACATTACTACCATGACATCATCTCATCACTGCCTGGTCTTCATCACATTACTGCTATAACATCACATTACTGCCATGACATTATCACATTACTGCCATGTCATCATCTCATCACTGCCTGGTATTCATCACATTACTGCTATAACATCACATTACTGCCATGACATTATCACATTACTGCCATGTCATCATCTCATCACTGCCTGGTCTTCATCACATTACTTCTTTAACATCACATTACTGCCATGACATCATCTCATCACTGCCTGGTCTTCATCACATTACTACCATGACATCATCTCATCACTGCCTGGTCTTCATCACATTACTGCTATAACATCACATTACTGCCATGACATTATCACATTACTGCCATGTCATCATCTCATCACTGCCTGGTCTTCATCACATTACTGCTATAACATCACATTACTGCCATGTCATCATCTCATCACTGCCTGGTCTTCATCACATTACTGCTTTAACATCACATTACTGCCATGACATTATCACATTACTGTCATGACATCATCTCATCACTGCCTGGTCTTCATCACATTACTGCTATAACATCACATTACTGCCATGACATTATCACACTACTGTCATGTCATCATCTCATCACTGCCTGGTCTTCATCACATTACTGCTATAACATCACATTACTGCCATGACATTATCACACTACTGTCATGTCATCATCTCATCACTGCCTGGTATTCATCACATTACTGCTATAACATCACATTACTGCCATGACATTATCACATTAGTGTCATGACATCATCTCATCACTGCCTTTTCTTCATCACATTACTGCCATGACATTATCACATTACTGTCATGACATCATCTCATCACTGCCTGGTCTACATCACATTACTGCCATGACATTAACAAATTACTGCCATGACATTATCAGAATACTGTCATGACATCATCTCATCACTGCCTGGTCTTCATCACATTACTGCTATAACATCACATTACTGCCATGACATTAACAAATTACTGCCATGACATCATCTCATCACTGCCTGGTCTTCATCACATTTCTGCCATGACATTATCACATTACAGTCATGTCATCATCTCATCACTGCCTGGTCTTCGTCACATTACTGCCATGACATCATCTCATCACTGCCTGGTCTTCATCACATTACTACCATGACATCATCTCATCACTGCCTGGTCTTCATCACATTACTGCTATAACATCACATTACTGCCATGACATTATCACATTACTGCCATGTCATCATCTCATCACTGCCTGGTCATCATCACATTACTGCTATAACATCACATTACTGCCATGTCATCATCTCATCACTGCCTGGTCTTCATCACATTACTGCTTTAACATCACATTACTGCCATGACATTATCACATTACAGTCATGTCATCATCTTATCACTGCCTGGTCTTCATCACATTACTGCTTTAACATCACATTACTGCCATGACATTATCACATTACTGTCATGACATCATCTCATCACTGCCTTTTCTTCATCACATTACTGCTATAACATCACATTACTGCCATGACATTATCACACTACTGTCATGTCATCATCTCATCACTGCCTGGTATTCATCACATTACTGCTATAACATCACATTACTGCCATGACATTATCACATTACTGTCATGACATCATCTCATCACTGCCTTTTCTTCATCACATTACTGCCATGACATTATCACATTACTGTCATGACATCATCTCATCACTGCCTGGTCTACATCACATTACTGATATAACATCACATTACTGCCATGACATTATCACACTACGGTCATGTCATCATCTCATCACTGCCTGGTATTCATCACATTACTGCTATAACATCACATTACTGCCATGACATTATCACATTACTGTCATGACATCATCTCATCACTGCCTTTTCTTCATCACATTACTGCCATGACATTATCACATTACTGTCATGACATCATCTCATCACTGCCTGGTCTTCATCACATTACTGCTATAACATCACATTACTGCCATGACATTAACAAATTACTGCCATGACATCATCTCATCACTGCCTGGTCTTCATCACATTACTGCTATAACATCACATTACTGGCATGACATTAACAAATTACTGCCATGACATCATCTCATCACTGCCTGGTCTTCATCACATTTCTGCCATGACATTATCACATTACAGTCATGTCATCATCTCATCACTGCCTGGTCTTCGTCACATTACTGCCATGACATCATCTCATCACTGCCTGGTCTTCATCACATTACTAGCATGACATCATCTCATCACTGCCTGGTCTTCATCACATTACTGCTATAACATCACATTACTGCCATGACATTATCACATTACTGCCATGTCATCATCTCATCACTGCCTGGTCTTCATCACATTACTGCTATAACATCACATTACTGCCATGTCATCATCTCATCACTGCCTGGTCTTCATCACATTTCTGCTATAACATCACATTACTGCCATGACATTATCACATTACAGTCATGTCATCATCTCATCACTGCCTGGTCTTCATCACATTTCTGCTATAACATCACATTACTGCTTTAACATCACATTACTGCCATGACATTATCACATTACTGTCATGACATCATCTCATCACTGCCTTTTCTTCATCACATTACTGCTATAACATCACATTACTGCCATGACATTATCACACTACTGTCATGTCATCATCTCATCACTGCCTGGTCTTCATCACATTACTGCTATAACATCACATTACTGCCATGACATTATCACACTACTGTCATGTCATCATCTCATCACTGCCTGGTATTCATCACATTACTGCTATAACATCACATTACTGCCATGACATTATCACATTACTGTCATGACATCATCTCATCACTGCCTTTTCTTCATCACATTACTGCCATGACATTATCACATTACTGTCATGACATCATCTCATCACTGCCTGGTCTACATCACATTACTGCCATGACATTAACAAATTACTGCCATGACATTATCAGAATACTGTCATGACATCATCTCATCACTGCCTGGTCTTCATCACATTACTGCTATAACATCACATTACTGGCATGACATTAACAAATTACTGCCATGACATCATCTCATCACTGCCTGGTCTTCATCACATTTCTGCCATGACATTATCACATTACAGTCATGTCATCATCTCATCACTGCCTGGTCTTCATCACATTACTGCTATAACATCACATTACTGGCATGACATTAACAAATTACTGCCATGACATCATCTCATCACTGCCTGGTCTTCATCACATTTCTGCCATGACATTATCACATTACAGTCATGTCATCATCTCATCACTGCCTGGTCTTCGTCACATTACTGCCATGACATCATCTCATCACTGCCTGGTCTTCATCACATTACTGCTATAACATCACATTACTGCCATGACATTAACAAATTACTGCCATGACATCATCTCATCACTGCCTGGTCTTCATCACATTTCTGCCATGACATTATCACATTACAGTCATGTCATCATCTCATCACTGCCTGGTCTTCGTCACATTACTGCCATGACATCATCTCATCACTGCCTGGTCTTCATCACATTACTACCATGACATCATCTCATCACTGCCTGGTCTTCATCACATTACTGCTATAACATCACATTACTGCCATGACATTATCACATTACTGCCATGTCATCATCTCATCACTGCCTGGTCTTCATCACATTACTGCTATAACATCACATTACTGCCATGTCATCATCTCATCACTGCCTGGTCTTCATCACATTACTGCTTTAACATCACATTACTGCCATGACATTATCACATTACAGTCATGTCATCATCTCATCACTGCCTGGTCTTCATCACATTACTGCTTTAACATCACATTACTGCCATGACATTATCACATTACTGTCATGACATCATCTCATCACTGCCTTTTCTTCATCACATTACTGCTATAACATCACATTACTGCCATGACATTATCACATTACTGTCATGACATCATCTCATCACTGCCTGGTCTTCATCACATTACTGCTATAACATCACATTACTGCCATGACATTATCACACTACTGTCATGTCATCATCTCATCACTGCCTGGTCTTCATCACATTACTGCTATAACATCACATTACTGCCATGACATTATCACACTACTGTCATGTCATCATCTCATCACTGCCTGGTATTCATCACATTACTGCTATAACATCACATTACTGCCATGACATTATCACATTACTGTCATGACATCATCTCATCACTGCCTTTTCTTCATCACATTACTGCCATGACATTATCACATTACTGTCATGACATCATCTCATCACTGCCTGGTCTACATCACATTACTTCTATAACATCACATTACTGCCATGACATTATCACACTACTGTCATGTCATCATCTCATCACTGCCTGGTATTCATCACATTACTGCTATAACATCACATTACTGCCATGACATTATCACATTACTGTCATGACATCATCTCATCACTGCCTTTTCTTCATCACATTACTGCCATGACATTATCACATTACTGTCATGACATCATCTCATCACTGCCTGGTCTTCATCACATTACTGCTATAACATCACATTACTGCCATGACATTAACAAATTACTGCCATGACATCATCTCATCACTGCCTGGTCTTCATCACATTACTGCTATAACATCACATTACTGCCATGACATTAACAAATTACTGCCATGACATCATCTCATCACTGCCTGGTCTTCATCACATTTCTGCCATGACATTATCACATTACAGTCATGTCATCATCTCATCACTGCCTGGTCTTCGTCACATTACTGCCATGACATCATCTCATCACTGCCTGGTCTTCATCACATTACTAGCATGACATCATCTCATCACTGCCTGGTCTTCATCACATTACTGCTATAACATCACATTACTGCCATGACATTATCACATTACTGCCATGTCATCATCTCATCACTGCCTGGTCTTCATCACATTACTGCTATAACATCACATTACTGCCATGTCATCATCTCATCACTGCCTGGTCTTCATCACATTTCTGCTATAACATCACATTACTGCCATGACATTATCACATTACAGTCACGTCATCATCTCATCACTGCCTGGTCTTCATCACATTACTGCTTTAACATCACATTACTGCCATGACATTATCACATTACAGTCATGTCATCATCTCATCACTGCCTGGTCTTCATCACATTACTGCTTTAACATCACATTACTGCCATGACATTATCACATTACTGTCATGACATCATCTCATCACTGCCTTTTCTTCATCACATTACTGCTATAACATCACATTACTGCCATGACATTATCACATTACTGTCATGACATCATCTCATCACTGCCTGGTCTTCATCACATTACTGCTATAACATCACATTACTGCCATGACATTATCACACTACTGTCATGTCATCATCTCATCACTGCCTGGTCTTCATCACATTACTGCTATAACATCACATTACTGCCATGACATTATCACACTACTGTCATGTCATCATCTCATCACTGCCTGGTATTCATCACATTACTGCTATAACATCACATTACTGCCATGACATTATCACATTACTGTCATGACATCATCTCATCACTGCCTTTTCTTCATCACATTACTGCCATGACATTATCACATTACTGTCATGACATCATCTCATCACTGCCTGGTCTACATCACATTACTTCTATAACATCACATTACTGCCATGACATTATCACACTACTGTCATGTCATCATCTCATCACTGCCTGGTATTCATCACATTACTGCTATAACATCACATTACTGCCATGACATTATCACATTACTGTCATGACATCATCTCATCACTGCCTTTTCTTCATCACATTACTGCCATGACATTATCACATTACTGTCATGACATCATCTCATCACTGCCTGGTCTTCATCACATTACTGCTATAACATCACATTACTGCCATGACATTAACAAATTACTGCCATGACATCATCTCATCACTGCCTGGTCTTCATCACATTACTGCTATAACATCACATTACTGCCATGACATTAACAAATTACTGCCATGACATCATCTCATCACTGCCTGGTCTTCATCACATTTCTGCCATGACATTATCACATTACAGTCATGTCATCATCTCATCACTGCCTGGTCTTCGTCACATTACTGCCATGACATCATCTCATCACTGCCTGGTCTTCATCACATTACTAGCATGACATCATCTCATCACTGCCTGGTCTTCATCACATTACTGCTATAACATCACATTACTGCCATGACATTATCACATTACTGCCATGTCATCATCTCATCACTGCCTGGTCTTCATCACATTACTGCTATAACATCACATTACTGCCATGTCATCATCTCATCACTGCCTGGTCTTCATCACATTTCTGCTATAACATCACATTACTGCCATGACATTATCACATTACAGTCATGTCATCATCTCATCACTGCCTGGTCTTCACATTTCTGCTATAACATCACATTACTGCTTTAACATCACATTACTGCCATGACATTATCACATTAGTGTCATGACATCATCTCATCACTGCCTTTTCTTCATCACATTACTGCTATAACATCACATTACTGCCATGACATTATCACATTACTGTCATGACATCATCTCATCACTGCCTGGTATTCATCACATTACTGCTATAACATCACATTACTGCCATGACATTATCACATTACTGTCATGACATCATCTCATCACTGCCTTTTCTTCATCACATTACTGCTATAACATCACATTACTGCCATGACATTATCACACTACTGTCATGTCATCATCTCATCACTGCCTGGTCTTCATCACATTACTGCTATAACATCACATTACTGCCATGACATTATCACACTACTGTCATGTCATCATCTCATCACTGCCTGGTATTCATCACATTACTGCTATAACATCACATTACTGCCATGACATTATCACATTACTGTCATGACATCATCTCATCACTGCCTTTTCTTCATCACATTACTGCCATGACATTATCACATTACTGTCATGACATCATCTCATCACTGCCTGGTCTTCATCACATTACTGCTATAACATCACATTACTGCCATGACATTAACAAATTACTGCCATAACATCATCTCATCACTGCCTGGTCTTCATCACATTACTGCTATAACATCACATTACTGGCATGACATTAACAAATTACTGCCATGACATCATCTCATCACTGCCTGGTCTTCATCACATTTCTGCCATGACATTATCACATTACAGTCATGTCATCATCTCATCACTGCCTGGTCTTCGTCACATTACTGCCATGACATCATCTCATCACTGCCTGGTCTTCATCACATTACTAGCATGACATCATCTCATCACTGCCTGGTCTTCATCACATTACTGCTATAACATCACATTACTGCCATGTCATCATCTCATCACTGCCTGGTCTTCATCACATTTCTGCTATAACATCACATTACTGCCATGACATTATCACATTACAGTCATGTCATCATCTCATCACTGCCTGGTCTTCATCACATTTCTGCTATAACATCACATTACTGCTTTAACATCACATTACTGCCATGACATTATCACATTACTGTCATGACATCATCTCATCACTGCCTTTTCTTCATCACATTACTGCTATAACATCACATTACTGCCATGACATTATCACACTACTGTCATGTCATCATCTCATCACTGCCTGGTCTTCATCACATTACTGCTATAACATCACATTACTGCCAAGACATTATCACACTACTGTCATGTCATCATCTCATCACTGCCTGGTATTCATCACAATACTGCTATAACATCACATTACTGCCATGACATTATCACATTACTGTCATGACATCATCTCATCACTGCCTTTTCTTCATCACATTACTGCCATGACATTATCACATTACTGTCATGACATCATCTCATCACTGCCTGGTCTACATCACATTACTGCCATGACATTAACAAATTACTGCCATGACATTATCAGAATACTGTCATGACATCATCTCATCACTGCCTGGTCTTCATCACATTACTGCTATAACATCACATTACTGGCATGACATTAACAAATTACTGCCATGACATCATCTCATCACTGCCTGGTCTTCATCACATTTCTGCCATGACATTATCACATTACAGTCATGTCATCATCTCATCACTGCCTGGTCTTCATCACATTACTGCTATAACATCACATTACTGGCATGACATTAACAAATTACTGCCATGACATCATCTCATCACTGCCTGGTCTTCATCACATTTCTGCCATGACATTATCACATTACAGTCATGTCATCATCTCATCACTGCCTGGTCTTCGTCACATTACTGCCATGACATCATCTCATCACTGCCTGGTCTTCATCACATTACTGCTATAACATCACATTACTGCCATGACATTAACAAATTACTGCCATGACATCATCTCATCACTGCCTGGTCTTCATTACATTTCTGCCATGAAATTATCACATTACAGTCATGTCATCATCTCATCACTGCCTGGTCTTCGTCACATTACTGCCATGACATCAACTCATCACTGCCTGGTCTTCATCACATTACTACCATGACATCATCTCATCACTGCCTGGTCTTCATCACATTACTGCTATAACATCACATTACTGCCATGACATTATCACATTACTGCCATGTCATCATCTCATCACTGCCTGGTCTTCATCACATTACTGCTATAACATCACATTACTGCCATGTCATCATCTCATCACTGCCTGGTCTTCATCACATTACTGCTTTAACATCACATTACTGCCATGACATTATCACATTACAGTCATGTCATCATCTCATCACTGCCTGGTCTTCATCACATTACTGCTTTAACATCACATTACTGCCATGACACTATCACATTACTGTCATGACATCATCTCATCACTGCCTTTTCTTCATCACATTACTGCTATAACATCACATTACTGCCATGACATTATCACATTACTGTCATGACATCAGCTCATCACTGCCTGGTCTTCATCACATTACTGCTATAACATCACATTACTGCCATGACATTATCACACTACTGTCATGTCATCATCTCATCACTGCCTGGTCTTCATCACATTACTGCTATAACATCACATTACTGCCATGACATTATCACACTACTGTCATGTCATCATCTCATCACTGCCTGGTCTTCATCACATTACTGCTATAACATCACATTACTGCCATGACATTATCACACTACTGTCATGTCATCATCTCATCACTGCCTGGTATTCATCACATTACTGCTATAACATCACATTACTGCCATGACATTATCACATTACTGTCATGACATCATCTCATCACTGCCTTTTCTTCATCACATTACTGCCATGACATTATCACATTACTGTCATGACATCATCTCATCACTGCCTGGTCTTCATCACATTACTGCCATGACATTAACAAATTACTGCCATGACATTATCAGAATACTGTCATGACATCATCTCATCACTGCCTGGTCTTCATCACATTACTGCTATAACATCACATTACTGCCATGACATTATCACATTACTGCCATGTCATCATCTCATCACTGCCTGGTCTTCATCACATTTCTGCTATAACATCACATTACTGCCATGACATTATCACATTACAGTCATGTCATCATCTCATCACTGCCTGGTCTTCATCACATTTCTGCTATAACATCACATTACTGCTTTAACATCACATTACTGCCATGACATTATCACATTACTGTCATGACATCATCTCATCACTGCCTTTTCTTCATCACATTACTGCTATAACATCACATTACTGCCATGACATTATCACACTACTGTCATGTCATCATCTCATCACTGCCTGGTCTTCATCACATTACTGCTATAACATCACATTACTGCCAAGACATTATCACACTACTGTCATGTCATCATCTCATCACTGCCTGGTATTCATCACATTACTGCTATAACATCACATTACTGCCATGACATTATCACATTACTGTCATGACATCATCTCATCACTGCCTTTTCTTCATCACATTACTGCCATGACATTATCACATTACTGTCATGACATCATCTCATCACTGCCTGGTCTACATCACATTACTGCCATGACATTAACAAATTACTGCCATGACATTATCAGAATACTGTCATGACATCATCTCATCACTGCCTGGTCTTCATCACATTACTGCTATAACATCACATTACTGCCATGACATTAACAAATTACTGCCATGACATCATCTCATCACTGCCTGGTCTTCATCACATTACTGCTATAACATCACATTACTGCCATGACATTAACAAATTACTGCCATGACATCATCTCATCACTGCCTGGTCTTCATCACATTTCTGCCATGACATTATCACATTACAGTCATGTCATCATCTCATCACTGCCTGGTCTTCGTCACATTACTGCCATGACATCATCTCATCACTGCCTGGTCTTCATCACATTACTACCATGACATCATCTCATCACTGCCTGGTCTTCATCACATTACTGCTATAACATCACATTACTGCCATGACATTATCACATTACTGCCATGTCATCATCTCATCACTGCCTGGTCTTCATCACATTACTGCTATAACATCACATTACTGCCATGTCATCATCTCATCACTGCCTGGTCTTCATCACATTACTGCTTTAACATCACATTACTGCCATGACATTATCACATTACAGTCATGTCATCATCTCATCACTGCCTGGTCTTCATCACATTACTGCTTTAACATCACATTACTGCCATGACATTATCACATTACTGTCATGACATCATCTCATCACTGCCTTTTCTTCATCACATTACTGCTATAACATCACATTACTGCCATGACATTATCACATTACTGTCATGACATCATCTCATCACTGCCTGGTCTTCATCACATTACTGCTATAACATCACATTACTGCCATGACATTATCACACTACTGTCATGTCATCATCTCATCACTGCCTGGTCTTCATCACATTACTGCTATAACATCACATTACTGCCATGACATTATCACACTACTGTCATGTCATCATCTCATCACTGCCTGGTATTCATCACATTACTGCTATAACATCACATTACTGCCATGACATTATCACATTACTGTCATGACATCATCTCATCACTGCCTTTTCTTCATCACATTACTGCCATGACATTATCACATTACTGTCATGACATCATCTCATCACTGCCTGGTCTACATCACATTACTTCTATAACATCACATTACTGCCATGACATTATCACACTACTGTCATGTCATCATCTCATCACTGCCTGGTCTACATCACATTACTGCCATGACATTAACAAATTACTGCCATGACATTATCAGAATACTGTCATGACATCATCTCATCACTGCCTGGTCTTCATCACATTACTGCTATAACATCACATTACTGCCATGACATTAACAAATTACTGCCATGACATCATCTCATCACTGCCTGGTCTTCATCACATTACTGCTATAACATCACATTACTGCCATGACATTAACAAATTACTGCCATGACATCATCTCATCACTGCCTGGTCTTCATCACATTTCTGCCATGACATTATCACATTACAGTCATGTCATCATCTCATCACTGCCTGGTCTTCGTCACATTACTGCCATGACATCATCTCATCACTGCCTGGTCTTCATCACATTACTACCATGACATCATCTCATCACTGCCTGGTCTTCATCACATTACTGCTATAACATCACATTACTGCCATGACATTATCACATTACTGCCATGTCATCATCTCATCACTGCCTGGTCTTCATCACATTACTGCTATAACATCACATTACTGCCATGTCATCATCTCATCACTGCCTGGTCTTCATCACATTACTGCTTTAACATCACATTACTGCCATGACATTATCACATTACAGTCATGTCATCATCTCATCACTGCCTGGTCTTCATCACATTACTGCTTTAACATCACATTACTGCCATGACATTATCACATTACTGTCATGACATCATCTCATCACTGCCTTTTCTTCATCACATTACTGCTATAACATCACATTACTGCCATGACATTATCACATTACTGTCATGACATCATCTCATCACTGCCTGGTCTTCATCACATTACTGCTATAACATCACATTACTGCCATGACATTATCACACTACTGTCATGTCATCATCTCATCACTGCCTGGTCTTCATCACATTACTGCTATAACATCACATTACTGCCATGACATTATCACACTACTGTCATGTCATCATCTCATCACTGCCTGGTATTCATCACATTACTGCTATAACATCACATTACTGCCATGACATTATCACATTACTGTCATGACATCATCTCATCACTGCCTTTTCTTCATCACATTACTGCCATGACATTATCACATTACTGTCATGACATCATCTCATCACTGCCTGGTCTACATCACATTACTTCTATAACATCACATTACTGCCATGACATTATCACACTACTGTCATGTCATCATCTCATCACTGCCTGGTATTCATCACATTACTGCTATAACATCACATTACTGCCATGACATTATCACATTACTGTCATGACATCATCTCATCACTGCCTTTTCTTCATCACATTACTGCCATGACATTATCACATTACTGTCATGACATCATCTCATCACTGCCTGGTCTTCATCACATTACTGCTATAACATCACATTACTGCCATGACATTAACAAATTACTGCCATGACATCATCTCATCACTGCCTGGTCTTCATCACATTACTGCTATAACATCACATTACTGCCATGACATTAACAAATTACTGCCATGACATCATCTCATCACTGCCTGGTCTTCATCACATTTCTGCCATGACATTATCACATTACAGTCATGTCATCATCTCATCACTGCCTGGTCTTCGTCACATTACTGCCATGACATCATCTCATCACTGCCTGGTCTTCATCACATTACTAGCATGACATCATCTCATCACTGCCTGGTCTTCATCACATTACTGCTATAACATCACATTACTGCCATGACATTATCACATTACTGCCATGTCATCATCTCATCACTGCCTGGTCTTCATCACATTACTGCTATAACATCACATTACTGCCATGTCATCATCTCATCACTGCCTGGTCTTCATCACATTTCTGCTATAACATCACATTACTGCCATGACATTATCACATTACAGTCATGTCATCATCTCATCACTGCCTGGTCTTCACATTTCTGCTATAACATCACATTACTGCTTTAACATCACATTACTGCCATGACATTATCACATTAGTGTCATGACATCATCTCATCACTGCCTTTTCTTCATCACATTACTGCTATAACATCACATTACTGCCATGACATTATCACATTACTGTCATGACATCATCTCATCACTGCCTGGTCTTCATCACATTACTGCTATAACATCACATTACTGCCATGACATTATCACACTACTGTCATGTCATCATCTCATCACTGCCTGGTATTCATCACATTACTGCTATAACATCACATTACTGCCATGACATTATCACATTACTGTCATGACATCATCTCATCACTGCCTGGTCTTCATCACATTACTGCTATAACATCACATTACTGCCATGACATTATCACACTACTGTCATGTCATCATCTCATCACTGCCTGGTCTTCATCACATTACTGCTATAACATCACATTACTGCCATGACATTATCACACTACTGTCATGTCATCATCTCATCACTGCCTGGTATTCATCACATTACTGCTATAACATCACATTACTGCCATGACATTATCACATTACTGTCATGACATCATCTCATCACTGCCTTTTCTTCATCACATTACTGCCATGACATTATCACATTACTGTCATGACATCATCTCATCACTGCCTGGTCTACATCACATTACTTCTATAACATCACATTACTGCCATGACATTATCACACTACTGTCATGTCATCATCTCATCACTGCCTGGTCTACATCACATTACTGCCATGACATTAACAAATTACTGCCATGACATTATCAGAATACTGTCATGACATCATCTCATCACTGCCTGGTCTTCATCACATTACTGCTATAACATCACATTACTGCCATGACATTAACAAATTACTGCCATGACATCATCTCATCACTGCCTGGTCTTCATCACATTACTGCTATAACATCACATTACTGCCATGACATTAACAAATTACTGCCATGACATCATCTCATCACTGCCTGGTCTTCATCACATTTCTGCCATGACATTATCACATTACAGTCATGTCATCATCTCATCACTGCCTGGTCTTCGTCACATTACTGCCATGACATCATCTCATCACTGCCTGGTCTTCATCACATTACTACCATGACATCATCTCATCACTGCCTGGTCTTCATCACATTACTGCTATAACATCACATTACTGCCATGACATTATCACATTACTGCCATGTCATCATCTCATCACTGCCTGGTCTTCATCACATTACTGCTATAACATCACATTACTGCCATGTCATCATCTCATCACTGCCTGGTCTTCATCACATTACTGCTTTAACATCACATTACTGCCATGACATTATCACATTACAGTCATGTCATCATCTCATCACTGCCTGGTCTTCACATTTCTGCTATAACATCACATTACTGCTTTAACATCACATTACTGCCATGACATTATCACATTAGTGTCATGACATCATCTCATCACTGCCTTTTCTTCATCACATTACTGCTATAACATCACATTACTGCCATGACATTATCACATTACTGTCATGACATCATCTCATCACTGCCTGGTCTTCATCACATTACTGCTATAACATCACATTACTGCCATGACATTATCACACTACTGTCATGTCATCATCTCATCACTGCCTGGTATTCATCACATTACTGCTATAACATCACATTACTGCCATGACATTATCACATTACTGTCATGACATCATCTCATCACTGCCTGGTCTTCATCACATTACTGCTATAACATCACATTACTGCCATGACATTATCACACTACTGTCATGTCATCATCTCATCACTGCCTGGTCTTCATCACATTACTGCTATAACATCACATTACTGCCATGACATTATCACACTACTGTCATGTCATCATCTCATCACTGCCTGGTATTCATCACATTACTGCTATAACATCACATTACTGCCATGACATTATCACATTACTGTCATGACATCATCTCATCACTGCCTTTTCTTCATCACATTACTGCCATGACATTATCACATTACTGTCATGACATCATCTCATCACTGCCTGGTCTACATCACATTACTTCTATAACATCACATTACTGCCATGACATTATCACACTACTGTCATGTCATCATCTCATCACTGCCTGGTCTACATCACATTACTGCCATGACATTAACAAATTACTGCCATGACATTATCAGAATACTGTCATGACATCATCTCATCACTGCCTGGTCTTCATCACATTACTGCTATAACATCACATTACTGCCATGACATTAACAAATTACTGCCATGACATCATCTCATCACTGCCTGGTCTTCATCACATTACTGCTATAACATCACATTACTGCCATGACATTAACAAATTACTGCCATGACATCATCTCATCACTGCCTGGTCTTCATCACATTTCTGCCATGACATTATCACATTACAGTCATGTCATCATCTCATCACTGCCTGGTCTTCGTCACATTACTGCCATGACATCATCTCATCACTGCCTGGTCTTCATCACATTACTACCATGACATCATCTCATCACTGCCTGGTCTTCATCACATTACTGCTATAACATCACATTACTGCCATGACATTATCACATTACTGCCATGTCATCATCTCATCACTGCCTGGTCTTCATCACATTACTGCTATAACATCACATTACTGCCATGTCATCATCTCATCACTGCCTGGTCTTCATCACATTACTGCTTTAACATCACATTACTGCCATGACATTATCACATTACAGTCATGTCATCATCTCATCACTGCCTGGTCTTCATCACATTACTGCTTTAACATCACATTACTGCCATGACATTATCACATTACTGTCATGACATCATCTCATCACTGCCTTTTCTTCATCACATTACTGCTATAACATCACATTACTGCCATGACATTATCACATTACTGTCATGACATCATCTCATCACTGCCTGGTCTTCATCACATTACTGCTATAACATCACATTACTGCCATGACATTATCACACTACTGTCATGTCATCATCTCATCACTGCCTGGTCTTCATCACATTACTGCTATAACATCACATTACTGCCATGACATTATCACACTACTGTCATGTCATCATCTCATCACTGCCTGGTATTCATCACATTACTGCTATAACATCACATTACTGCCATGACATTATCACATTACTGTCATGACATCATCTCATCACTGCCTTTTCTTCATCACATTACTGCCATGACATTATCACATTACTGTCATGACATCATCTCATCACTGCCTGGTCTACATCACATTACTTCTATAACATCACATTACTGCCATGACATTATCACACTACTGTCATGTCATCATCTCATCACTGCCTGGTATTCATCACATTACTGCTATAACATCACATTACTGCCATGACATTATCACATTACTGTCATGACATCATCTCATCACTGCCTTTTCTTCATCACATTACTGCCATGACATTATCACATTACTGTCATGACATCATCTCATCACTGCCTGGTCTTCATCACATTACTGCTATAACATCACATTACTGCCATGACATTAACAAATTACTGCCATGACATCATCTCATCACTGCCTGGTCTTCATCACATTACTGCTATAACATCACATTACTGCCATGACATTAACAAATTACTGCCATGACATCATCTCATCACTGCCTGGTCTTCATCATATTTCTGCCATGACATTATCACATTACAGTCATGTCATCATCTCATCACTGCCTGGTCTTCGTCACATTACTGCCATGACATCATCTCATCACTGCCTGGTCTTCATCACATTACTAGCATGACATCATCTCATCACTGCCTGGTCTTCATCACATTACTGCTATAACATCACATTACTGCCATGACATTATCACATTACTGCCATGTCATCATCTCATCACTGCCTGGTCTTCATCACATTACTGCTATAACATCACATTACTGCCATGTCATCATCTCATCACTGCCTGGTCTTCATCACATTTCTGCTATAACATCACATTACTGCCATGACATTATCACATTACAGTCATGTCATCATCTCATCACTGCCTGGTCTTCACATTTCTGCTATAACATCACATTACTGCTTTAACATCACATTACTGCCATGACATTATAACATTAGTGTCATGACATCATCTCATCACTGCCTATTCTTCATCACATTACTGCTATAACATCACATTACTGCCATGACATTATCACATTACTGTCATGACATCATCTCATCACTGCCTGGTCTTCATCACATTACTGCTATAACATCACATTACTGCCATGACATTATCACACTACTGTCATGTCATCATCTCATCACTGCCTGGTATTCATCACATTACTGCTATAACATCACATTACTGCCATGACATTATCACATTACTGTCATGACATCATCTCATCACTGCCTTTTCTTCATCACATTACTGCTATAACATCACATTACTGCCATGACATTATCACACTACTGTCATGTCATCATCTCATCACTGCCTGGTCTTCATCACATTACTGCTATAACATCACATTACTGCCATGACATTATCACACTACTGTCATGTCATCATCTCATCACTGCCTGGTATTCATCACATTACTGCTATAACATCACATTACTGCCATGACATTATCACATTACTGTCATGACATCATCTCATCACTGCCTTTTCTTCATCACATTACTGCCATGACATTATCACATTACTGTCATGACATCATCTCATCACTGCCTGGTCTTCATCACATTACTGCCATGACATTAACAAATTACTGCCATGACATTATCAGAATACTGTCATGACATCATCTCATCACTGCCTGGTCTTCATCACATTACTGCTATAACATCACATTACTGCCATGACATTAACAAATTACTGCCATGACATCATCTCATCACTGCCTGGTCTTCATCACATTACTGCTATAACATCACATTACTGCCATGACATTAACAAATTACTGCCATGACATCATCTCATCACTGCCTGGTCTTCATCACATTTCTGCCATGACATTATCACATTACAGTCATATCATCATCTCATCACTGCCTGTTCTTCATCACATTACTGCTATAACATCACATTACTGCCATGATATTATCACACTACTGTCATGTCATCATCTCATCACTGCCTGGTCTTCATCACATTACTGCCATGACATCATCTCATCACTGCCTGGTCTTCCTCACATTACTACCATGACATCATCTCATCACTGCCTGGTCTTCATCACATTACTGCCATGACATCATCTCATCACTGCCTGGTCTTCATCACATTACTACCATGACATCATCTCATCACTGCCTGGTCTTCATCACATTACTGCTATAACATCACATTACTGCCATGACATTATCACATTACTGCCATGTCATCATCTCATCACTGCCTGGTCTTCATCACATTACTGCCATGACATTATCACATTACTGCCATGACATTATCACATTACTGTCATGACATCATCTCATCACTGCCTGGTCTTCATCACATTACTGCTATAACATCACATTACTGCCATGACATTATCACACTACTGTCATGTCATCATCTCATCACTGCCTGTTCTTCATCTAATCACTGCCTGGTCTTCATCTCATCACTGCCTGGTCTTCATCACATTACTGCCATGTCATCATCTCATCACTGCCTGGTCTTCATCACATTACTGCCATGTCATCATCTCATCACTGCCTGGTCTTCATCACATTACTGCCATGTCATCATCTCATCACTGCCTGGTCTTCATCACATTACTGCCATGACATCATCTCATCACTGCCTGGTCTTCATCACATTACTGTCATGACATCATCTCATCACTGCCTGGTCTTCATCACATTACTGCTATAACATCACATTACTGCCATGACATTATCACACTACAGTCATGTCATCATCTCATCACTGCCTGGTCTTCATCACATTACTGCTTTAACATCACATTACTGCCATGACATTATCACACTACAGTCATGTCATCATCTCATCACTGCCTGTTCTTCATCTCATCACTGCCTGGTCTTCATCACATTACAGTCATGTCATCATCTCATCACTGCCTGGTCTTCATCACATTACTGCTAGAACATCGCATTACTGCCATGTCATCATTTCATCACTGCCTGGTCTTCATCACATTACTGCCATGACATCATCTCATCACTGCCTGGTCTTCATCACATTACTGCCATGTCATCATCTCATCACTGCCTGGTCTTCATCACATTACTGCCATGTCATCATCTCATCACTGCCTGGTCTTCATCACATTACTGCCATGACATCATCTCATCACTGCCTGGTCTTCATCACATTACTGCCATGACATCATCTCATCACTGCCTGGTCTTCATCACATTACTACCATGACATCATCTCATCACTGCCTGGTCTTCATCACATTACTGCTATAACATCACATTACTGCCATGTCATCATCTCATCACTGCCTGGTCTTCATCACATTACTGCTTTAACATCACATTACTGCCATGACATTATCACATTGCAGTCATGTTATCATCTCATCACTGCCTGGTCTTCATCACATTACTGCTTTAACATCACATTACTGCCATGACATTATCACATTACTGTCATGACATCATCTCATCACTGCCTTTTCTTCATCACATTACTGCTATAACATCACATTACTGCCATGACATTATCACATTACTGTCATGACATCATCTCATCACTGCCTGGTCTTCATCACATTACTGCTATAACATCACATTACTGCCATGACATTATCACACTACTGTCATGTCATCATCTCATCACTGCCTGTTCTTCATCACATTACTGCCATGACATTATCACACTACTGTCATGTCATCATCTCATCACTGCCTGGTATTCATCACATTACTGCTATAACATCACATTACTGCCATGACATTATCACATTACTGTCATGACATCATCTCATCACTGCCTGGTCTACATCACATTACTGCCATGACATTAACAAATTACTGCCATGACATTTTCAGAATACTGTCATGACATCATCTCATCACTGCCTGGTCTTCATCACATTACTGCTATAACATCACATTACTGCCATGACATTAACAAATTACTGCCATGACATCATCTCATCACTGCCTGGTCTTCATCACATTACTGCTATAACATCACATTACTGCCATGACATTAATAAATTACTGCCATGACATCATCTCATCACTGCCTGGTCTTCATCACATTTCTGCCATGACATTATCACATTACAGTCATGTCATCATCTCATCACTGCCTGTTCTTCATCACATTACTGCCATGACATTATCACACTACTGCCATGTCATCATCTCATCACTGCCTGGTCTTCGTCACATTACTGCCATGACATCATCTCATCACTGCCTGGTCTTCATCACATTACTACCATGACATCATCTCATCACTGCCTGGTCTTCATCACATTACTGCTATAACATCACATTACTGCCATGACATTATCACATTACTGCCATGTCATCATCTCATCACTGCCTGGTCTTCGTCACATTACTGCCATGACATCATCTCGTCACTGCCTGGTCTTCATCACATTACTACCATGACATCATCTCATCACTGCCTGGTCTTCATCACATTACTACCATGACATCATCTCATCACTGCCTGGTCTTCATCACATTACTACCATGACATCATCTCATCACTGCCTGGTCTTCATCACATTACTACCATGACATCATCTCATCACTGCCTGGTCTTCATCACATTACTGCTATAACATCACATTACTGCCATGACATTATCACATTACTGCCATGTCATCATCTCATCACTGCCTGGTCTTCGTCACATTACTGCCATGACATCATCTCATCACTGCCTGGTCTTCATCACATTACTACCATGACATCATCTCATCACTGCCTGGTCTTCATCACATTACTGCTATAACATCACATTACTGCCATGACATTATCACATTACTGCCATGTCATCATCTCATCACTGCCTGGTCTTCATCACATTACTACCATGACATCATCTCATCACTGCCTGGTCTTCATCACATTACTGCTATAACATCACATTACTGCCATGTCATCATCTCATCACTGCCTGGTCTTCATCACATTACTACCATGACATCATCTCATCACTGCCTGGTCTTCATCACATTACT
>JAVLUX010000099.1:6120000-6125000 GCA_032164185.1 Moxostoma hubbsi
CGTCATGCACTCATGTACATTTTTCCATGTTTGCCTCTCGTGACCTCGGGCGCGCTTTGCGCTGTCACGTTTTGCTGGGGTTCGGCCGCCACCCTTGCACAAACGTCCCGTTTTGTCTGTCGTTTGGCATGAGCGCATGTTGCCGTTGTCTCTGGCGATATGCACTCGAGTAATTCGGGCGTTGCGTCCGTGAGAGCATGTGTATTTGTTTAGTTTCTGTATTGCCACATGTCTCTCAGTTTTGCATCACACCTCGCCCCCTTGTTCACTCATTATTTGTTTTTTTGGTTTCACCCGTCCCGTGTTTACCTGTTTGATTTCTCTCCCTCGCTCCTCGTGTGTCTTCATTTGTTGGTTAGTTTTCTTCCCTGTCTGATCAGCTCATCGTATATTTATTTAAGGTGGTTTTGTTGGTGTTCTTTTCTCCCTCGAGAGAGCTTATGCATTCGGCTGGCAGAAATTTGGCAACCTTACTCTCGAGATAATATCTTCTTCTCTAGAGTTTAGAGGTTAAAGACTCTCATCACGTACACAGAAGTCTAAATTAAAGTCATCTTTAGTTGCCTTGACAAGACTGTCTGTGTTAGATGAACAAAATAATTCAAGTTGTCAGATTTCTTTGCTACACAGTCGTTTGAGCTTAAGTTTCCTTAAAGAAGTGCATTTAATCAGGTACCTCATTTCTCAAGCTGAGCTACAGAGTAAACCGTCTCCTCAGCAGTGAACTGCAATAATTGTGTTTTAGATCTAAACATAGCACACGCTGCATATTCTCGCCTACATGTGATAAGTGTGTTTTCTTGTCTTTGGCAGGAAGCTTCCACTTTGAACATGACTGTAAGCACATAAAAGTGTCAATTTCAACAGCACATTTGCACAAATGATCTGCCCACAGAACTCTCACAACAGGAATTAGCACATCAGACTCTTTAAATCCAGCGTATCTCAACATAACCAGCGTGCTAAACAATCCTGACCCCCTCGAGCTGAGAGCACACGTCGCCAGACTCATCTCAGTAAGAGAATGAACACAAAAAAACAGCCACACTGTTTCGATTTGATTTCATTCGGATCGATACACTTTAGATTGAAATCTGAGCTCACGACAGCATCTCCAGTGCGGTGGTGGAGTCTCACCTCTGACATTAACTTCCTGTTTGTACTGCGGTCACGCCTGACATTTCCATCATTCCTTTATCACTCATCATCTCATTCCAGATTATTATTGAGCGTGATGTTTATTTCTTATTTTTCTCAACATGCACTAAATGTCACTTGAGTCCTCGAGGCTGAAGCACAAAAAGACAGACAGTAAAATCCGTCACAGTCTGTGACCTCTGGCAAACATCAAGAAATCTGGCCCAGATAGAAGCGTGTACCAGCCGAGAGGTTTATGTGATAAAAGACAGGCAGAAATGAACGTCCTGCAGGGGCAATGAGATGCTGTGATATGTTCTGTGCTTCAGAGAGGTCACACATGAGGTAACTGTACCTCTGAGTCTGCGGGACACTTAAAGAAAAATGAAATTGACATTTATGATCACTCCTTATTCAGAGTGGATAAATGTAGTTTACCTACACAACACATCATCTTCTAAAACCTGTTGAGGTTATTCCATATCAAATCAACCACATTTCTGAAACTGATCGCGGTGCTGGACTCCAAACACCAACGAAACTCCTCATTAACTTCTATCAGATCTAATCTTATGAATTATTCAATGAGCCAAAATTCTTGATGGTTTATGAAACACAGCATATTTTAAGCATTGAGCACCACAAGAGCATTTGTTTGTGAAAACAAACATCAATTTAAAAAACATGAAAAACATCAGGATGTGAGGAAACACCACGATCATGCTCCGAGCTTCTCAGAACACTTTATTTAAAACCGCCTGTAGGAACAGATGCTACTAAACCCAAATATAGAGCTTGATGTTTCCACATCCAACTCACCCTCTCTCTCTCCCCCCCCACCCTCTCTCTCTCTCTCTCTCTCTCTCTCTCTTTCTCTCTCTGTCTCTCACCCTCTCTCTCTCTCTCTCTCTGTATCTCTCCCTCTCCCTCTCTCTCAATTCAATTCAATTTTAAAGTACTTTATTGTCATGATTGTGTTTACATACAATATTGCCAAAGCATTAATAAACACAACAGATAATGACAAGACAAATAATAATAATAAAATGGTAACAAATACCAATAAAGATAGAATTAAAATAAGGTGCCAGGTAATGAATAAAATAAAACACTATAATAACAATATACACTATACAATATAAAACAAAATAAGCATTTAACAGGACATTATGAACATAAGACAATAAAAGTACTGTGACTGAAGTACATTAAAGCAGTGATTGGTTTCTGAGAGTGTGCATCTCATAAATGAATTTGGCTGCAACTGATGCATGATGGTCCTCCCCCAGTAAACCCAGCATCTGATCTGATCTCCCCCAGTAACACCAGCATCTGATCTGATCTCCCCCAATAACACCAGCATCTGATCTGATCTCCTCCAGTAACACCAGCATCTGATCTGATCTCCCCCAGTAACACCAGCATCTGACCTGATCTCCCCCAGTAACACCAGCATCTGATCTGATCTCCCCCAGTAACACCAGCATCTGATCTGAACTCCCCCAGTAACACCAGCATCTGATCTGATCTCCCCCAGTAACACCAGCATCTGATCTGTTCTCCCCCAGTAACACCAGCATCTGTTCTGATCTCCCCCAGTAACACCAGCATCTGATCTCCCCCAGTAACACCAGCATCTGATCTCCCCCAGTAACACCAGCATCTGTTCTGATCTCCCCCAGTAACACCAGCATCTGATCTCCCCCAGTAACACCAGCATCTGATCTGATCTCCTCCAGTAACACCAGCATCTGATCTGATCTCCCTCAGTAACACCAGCATCTGATCTCCCCCAGTAACACCAGCATCTGACCTGATCTCCCCCAGTAACACCAGCATCTGATCTGATCTCCCCCAGTAACACCAGCATCTGATCTGATCTCCCCCAGTAACACCAGCATCTGATTTGATCTCCCCCAGTAACACCAGCATCTGATCTGATCTCCCCCAGTAACACCAGCATCTCGTCTGATCTCCCTCAGTAACACCAGCATCTGATCTGATCTCCCCCAGTAACACCAGCATCTGATCTGATCTCCTCCAGTAACACCAGCATCTGATCTGATCTCCCTCAGTAACACCAGCATCTGATCTCCCCCAGTAACACCAGCATCTGACCTGATCTCCCCCAGTAACACCAGCATCTGATCTGATCTCCCCCAGTAACACCAGCATCTGATCTGATCTCCCCCAGTAACACCAGCATCTGATTTGATCTCCCCCAGTAACACCAGCATCTGATCTGATCTCCCGCAGTAACACCAGCATCTGATTTGATCTCCCCCAGTAACACCAGCATCTGATCTGATCTCCCCCAGTAACACCAGCATCTGATCTGATCTCCCCCAGTAACACCAGCATTTGATCTGATCTTCCCCAGTAACACCAGCATCTCGTCTGATCTCCCTCAGTAACACCAGCATCTGATCTGATCTCCCCCAGTAACACCAGCATCTGACCTGATCTCCCCCAGTAACACCAGCATCTGATCTGATCTCCCCCAGTAACACCAGCATCTCGTCTGATCTCCCTCAGTAACACCAGCATCTGATCTGATCTCCCCCAGTAACACCAGCATCTGATCTGATCTCCCCCAGTAACACCAGCATCTGATTTGATCTCCCCCAGTAACACCAGCATCTGATCTGATCTCCCCCAGTAACACCAGCATCTGATTTGATCTCCCCCAGTAACACCAGCATCTGATCTGATCTTCCCCAGTAACACCAGCATCTGATCTGTTTCTGCTGAATTGGAAAACTGTGGCATGAGGTTTGAAAGTTTGTGGAGGTATTTCTCTCTCACCTCTTTAAATTTCTCACAGTGAAGGAGAAAGTGTGTCTCTGTCTCGACCTCACCCATGTCACAGTGAGCACAGACACTGTCTGTCTGTCTGTCTGTCTGTCTTGACCTCACCCGTGTCACAGTGAGCACAGACTCTGTCTGTCTGTCTGTCTGTCTGTCTGTCTCGACCTCACCCGTGTCACAGTGAGCACAGACCCTGTCTGTCTGTCTGTCTGTCTGTCTCGACCTCACCCGTGTCACAGTGAGCACAGACCCTGTCTGTCTGTCTGTCTCGACCTCACCCGTGTCACAGTGAGCATAGACTCTGTCTGTCTGTCTGTCTGTCTGTCTGTCTGTCTGTCTCGACCTCACCCATGTCACAGTGAGCACAGACTCTGTCTGTCTGTCTGTCTGTCTGTCTCAACCTCACCCGCGTCACAGTGAGCACAGACTCGTTCATGTGTGTCTGTGATCACTGAGTCTGTATTTGGGGAGGATCCGTCTCTGTTTTGGATCTCTAACAGTGTGCAGATATTCTGCCAGATTATATGTTCTGTTTAGGGCCCGATAACATTCCAGTTTGCTTTGGTTTTTACTTTCATTTCCCCAATGGTCCAAATATTAATTTTTGCTTTCTTTGATTATTTGGTTTATTCTGATCTGGTTTAGTTCAGCAGTGCTGGTCTGAAACTGGTGTTTGTTAGTTGTCTACTCTCTGTCTCTGTCTCTCTCTCTTTCTCTCTGTGTGTGTGCAGAATTATTCAACTGGGAAAGACTCCGGAAATGCTGAGCAAATCTAAACGCCCATCAAATCACCTCCAATCGCCAATTCTCTCTCTAAATCCTCGCCCTCGGAAAGACTTTCAGGAAGCGGGACGAGCAGATGGGTTCTCAATCAATTAACTAATTTGCCAGGAAAGATCTCCAGTGCTTGCTCTATTCTGCTGTTCACCTTCACTTAATCGAAGCACTAACAAACACTGACTAAAGTTACCTGCTGTCACAATAATGTCATAGATACAGACCATCAGAAATATCAATGTACAAAAACAACTCATAGAAACCAAAGGAACAATAAC
>JAVLUX010000099.1:6130000-6135000 GCA_032164185.1 Moxostoma hubbsi
CTTTTCCCAGGACTATTCTCCTGAACTTTAACCCCACCCATCTGTAGAAGAGAGAGATCCAAAACAAGCTCATTCAGGAAAGAGCAGTTACTCGTGAATTCATATTATTACACGGCGATTTCATAATATCAGATCTTTCCTACACGTCATATCACTGTATGATCCCTACAAGTCAGATAATAAACTCATTTCAACTCAGATCATCTTATATTATCTCTATGCAAGTAGTCTTGTAATAAGCAGGATAATGAGCAGTCAGACACTCATTAATTACAAGATAAACACCAACAGAACTGTGATGCACACCGGAGGTGGATTTCAGCATCTTTCTAGGGGTGTCTGATGGATGAGGAGGAGTTTGTGTGTTGTGAAATCGATCTTCACTCTCCTGACAGATCTCCGTCCATTACTTCATAAACCTAATGCACTAAAGCTGAGCTACAGCCTCTGCAATCATCAATATCCTGCTCCGCCCACTGCTGTCAATCACTCTCTCGCTAACTCTCTCCCTCTGGAAATTACCGGAAAAAGTCTTTTAAAGGTTTGAAGGCGCTGCAAACCCAACCGAGAGCAGCTGGTAAAGCCTGTGATTGTGGTTCAGCTCTCAGTTTGGGGTTTTAAATAAATGCTGTCTTTGACTCTGAGAACAGACATGTCAGAAAGGTCAATGCTGTGACCGCTGGGTTTATTTGGATATAAACTCTTTGAGACATTGAGCATTAACATGTCGCTTAAAGACATGCCTGTTATTTTCTGTGCAACTGTGACAGCGGGGTAACCTTTTCCTGTGGGTCTGACTGTGGTGGTTCTCTTTCTGGTGTTCAGTTTTGTATCGGCTTACAGTCACACAGCTGAAACAGTCGTCTGGCAGGTTTGAACCAGTGCTCACACTTTTCATCTCACTGCATGTGCCAATTAAACAGTGTGTGATTTCTGTTTGAAGTGAGACCAACTGTCGTGCCACTTCAACATAAGGGTTATTTTTTTCTGACTGACTCCAGTGAATTATGCGGTTTAGTAAATTAAACTATGTCACCCAGACCAATAAAACCTCAAATCACGAGGCTTGTTGTGTGTCCTACAGAACACCCTAATAACTACATAATAAAACCCACCAAGAACACCCTGTAACAGCATAGCAACCACCTAGAACACTTTACTATTCACTCAGAATACCATAGCAACTGCTTATAAATAAAATAAAACCCATCCAGAACACCCTAGCAACCACCTAGAACTTCCTGGCAACAGCATGTAAAGCACCTAAAACACCTTAGCAACAACTCTGAATACCCTAGCAACCATATATAAATATGATAAAACCCTTGGAGAACACCCTAGCAACTAGTCAACCATATAACAATGTGCTAAAAACACTCATAATACCCTAGCAACCACATACAAACCACCAAGAACACCCTGGTAACAGCATATCAAACATCTAGAACATCTTAGCACTCACTCTGAATACCCTAGCAACCGAATAGCAATATCATTGCAGGGGCGGCTCAGGTGATAGAGTGGGTTGGCCGCCAATCGCAGGGTTGGCGGTTCGATCCCGACCAACATGACTCCACATGCCAAAGTGTCCTTGGTTGCTCACAATGGCTGGCCACCATTGGTGTGTCAATGTGAGTGTGAATATGTTTGTGAATGGGTGAATGGACACAGTGAACAGCGCTTTGATAACATCTAAGTTCATAAAAGGTGCTATATAAGGGCAGATAATTTAAGATTTTTACCATTTACCATGATAAATAAATCCAATAACCCAGAACACCCTAGCAACCACCTCACTAATACCCAACCAAATAACAATGTGCTAAAAACACTCAGAACACCCTAGCATCCACTTAGCAACCACCAAGAACACCTGGTAACAGCATGGCAGCACCTTGAACACCTTAGCAACCACTCAGAATACACTAGCAACCATATATATCTGGAGGAAATCCAGAACAGAAATCCAGAATTCAGAACACCCTAGCACCCACATACAACACCCTAGCAACCACTAAGAAAACCATAGCAACTACATAGCAATACAATAAAACTCTCTCAAAACACCCTAACTTCCACACAGCAACCACCTATATCACCCTAAAAACCATACAGCAATACAAAGAAAAAACAACAACAGCAAGAGCACCATGGCAACAGCATAACACTGCAGGCAGCACTCATAATACCCTAGCATAACAATGTATTAAATACACCCAGAAAACCCTGGCAACCGCATAACAATCACCTGAACACATTAGAAAATTTAGAAAATCCTAGCAACCACAAAAACATATAACACCCTAGCAACCACAAAGAACACCCTGACAACAGCATAACAAGCACCTGGAACACCTTATAAACCACTATGAATACTCTAGCAACCGCATAGCAACCGAAGAACAATGCCCTGGAAACAATCTACAACACTCATCATGAGTTGTGCAAAGGTAAACACCACTTACATTCTCTTACAAACAACAAACAAACAAACAAACAAACAATTCAAAATCTACTTAAGTTTAGTGACAGTATGTATTTGACTAATATGAAAGAAATTCTCACAGGACAGAAAGATATTTAGTGATGCCAAATGTTAAAGTGCTTCAGAGGAGAGTTTGGCCACCTTTCACTTCCTGTTTGCCTACAGTATGTGCGGTTGCTTCTGGTCATCTGGAGTCGCAGCAGTGAGTGGTAATTAGAGAAGAAGAGCAACGAGTCGCTATAATTAGCCACATTCTGTTTTTAACCGCTTGTCATGTGGCCTGATAATTAAAGAGTCGGCCATCATGCAGAATTAGTCACAGAATGGGTTGGCGAGCATCACCGATGTCGCCTGATCGGTCTGAGCAGAACATATGGTTCAGTTGGGTTTTTAATGTCTGTGATGTCATGTAAATAACACTTCATTTGGTTCAGTTCTTTACATGTGAGCGCTCTGGTCCACGTTCCTGCACACATGCAGCGCTGTATTAGAGCTGCAGCAAACACATGCTACGTGCACATGATAAGTAATTGTGTTGAACGCCCCTGAGTAGAGCAATTCAAGGCGAGCTGCAGTGCGGATGGGGGGTTGCTGTGTCTCTCCTTAATGAACACAAACAGCAACTTAATGCCATATTTTTAGCATTCAGACAAATAATTAGAGAGCAGATCAAATTATGAGAGAGTTTCCTCACAAACTCAATGTTTGTTACACAGTAGATGCATGCAGTAATTGAACCTTTTGACTTTTTAAATGAAATAAATTAAAACCCCTAACTAACCCTACCAGTCCAATATAACCATCATTTGTAGCACATCCTCTGTACACGAACAGAACAGATTCTGGACATAAAGAGCTCAAAAAGGCCTAAAACAAGTCAATGATGCTGATGCATCAGACATATGAAGCACATATTTTATATCTTATATAAATATATTTATGTTTATACTTTTTATATATTCAGTTGAATCCGAGACATATATATAATGTATAATTAAAACAGGTACTTGAGCGGGAAATAGGACAAAGGAACATTAACCTTTGGGGTGTGCTCAACTTCAACAGTACAAAGTCTCCCTGCCTCGGACAAACACCCTCTTCCTCTTCCCCTCTTCCTCTCTTCCTCTCTTCCTCTTCCCCTTCCCCTCTTCCTCTCTTCCTCTCTTCCTCTTCCCCTCTTCCTCTTCCCATCTTCCCCTCTTCCTCTCTTCCTCTTCCTCTCTTCCTCTTCCCCTCTTCCTCTCTTCCTCTTCCCAGCTTCCTCTTCCTCTCTTCCTCTCTTCCTCTTCCTCTCTTCCTCTTCCCATCTTCCTCTCTTCCTCTTCCCCTCTTCCTCTCTTCCTCTTCCCCTCTTCCTCTTCCTCTTCCTCTTCCCCTCTTCCTCCTCTCCTCTTCCTCTTCCCCTCTTCCTCCTCTCCTCTCCTCTTCCTCTTCCCCTCTTCCTCTCTTCCTCTTCCTCTCCCCCTCTTCACATCTTCCTCTCTTCCTCTTCCCCTCTGCCCCTCTTCCTCTTCCCCTCTTCCCCTCTTCCTCTCTTCCCCTCTTCCTCTTCCCCTCTTCCTCCTCTCCTCTTCCTCTTCCCCTCTTCCTCCTCTCCTCTTCCTCTTCCCATCTTCCTCTCTTCCTCTCTTCCTCTCCCCTCTTCCTCTCTTCCTCTTCCCCTCTTCCTCTTCCCCTCTTCCTCTTTGCCTCTTCCTCTTCCCCTCTTCCTCTCTTCCCCTCTTCCTCTTCTCCTCTTCCTCTTTCCCTCTTCCTCCTCTCCTCTTCCTCTCTTCCTCTTCCTCTCCCCCTCTTCACATCTTCCTCTCTTCCTCTTCCCCTCTGCCCCTCTTCCTCTTCCCCTCTTCCCCTCTTCCTCTTCCCCTCTTCCTCCTCTCCTCTTCCTCTTCCCCTCTTCCTCTTCCCCTCTTCCTCCTCTCCTCTTCCTCTTCCCATCTTCCTCTCTTCCTCTCTTCCTCTCCCCTCTTCCTCTCTTCCTCTTCCCCTCTTCCTCTTCCCCTCTTCCTCTCTTCCCCTCTTCCTCTTTGCCTCTTCCTCTTCCCCTCTTCCTCTTTCCCTCTTCCCATCTTCCTCTCTTCCTCTTACCCTCTTCCTCTTCCCCTCTTCCTCTCTTCCCCTCTTCCTCTTCTTCTTTCCCTCTTCCTCCTCTCCTCTTCCTCTTCCCCTCTTCCTCTCTTCCTCCTCTCCTCTTCCTCTTCCCATCTTCCTCTCTTCCTCTTCCTCCCTTCCTCTTCCCCTCTTCCTCTTCTCCTCTTCCTCTTCCCCTCTTCCTCCTCTCCTCTTCCTCTTCCCCTCTTCCTCTTCGCCTCTTCCTCTTCCCCTCTTCCTCTCCTCTCTTCCTCCCCTCCCTTCCTCTTCCCCTCTTCCTCTTTCCCTCTTCCTCTCTTCCTCTTCCCATCTTCCTCACTTCCTCTTCCCCTCTTCCTCTTCTCCTCTTCCTCTTTCCCTCTTCCTCCTCTCCTCTTCCTCTTCCCCTCTTCCTCTCTTCCTCCTCTCCTCTTCCTCTTCCCATCTT
>JAVLUX010000099.1:6140000-6175000 GCA_032164185.1 Moxostoma hubbsi
AACGTTGAGATCTGTCTCTCGAGCTTTATATTGATGTCTTTGTCAAGGACTGATCGGCTAGTCGTGTCTGGGGCATCCTCTGTGCTCGCTGTACGGGTCTGCCAGCGCTCTACATGCATGCGGCCCGCGGGAATGAATTCTGTAGCATACAGCCGAGACACAAGAGCATCACTGAGCGCTTCACAAACACACAAACACTGAAGTTGTGCAGGATACTGACAGTCCTGCGGCGTTGCTGAGATATCGAAACCAGTCAAGGTAATCCCGCCTACATGCGGGTACGAATCGTAAGGGACAAATGATTCAGGCAGAAGAGATTCTTGCAAAAGGTGCGTTTGAATGATTCATTTCTACAACAAACTGAATATGTTTTATCTTCAACTACAAGTGATCATGTTCACAACCATACAGTCATTAAGCACAAAGAACACAGTAAACGTTTGGATCATTTAGTGTCCGATCAAATTAACGACTCGTGGTCTAGATTCAAGAGTCAGTTCATACGAGTCATGTGTTCAGGAATCAGACTACACTGGTCACTGTCTGTTTCATGCTCTAGATTCAACAGAATCAGTTCATAAGAGTCATTTGTTCAGGAATCAAACTACACTGGTCACTCTGTATGTTAGCTGCTCTAGATTCAAAAGAGTCATTTGTTCAGGAATCAAACTACACTGGTCACTGTTTGTTTTGTGCTCTAGATTCAACAGAATCAGTTCATAAGAGTCATTTGTTCAGGAATCAGACTACACTGGTCACTCTGTATGTTTCGTAATCTAGATTCAAAAGAGTCAGTTCATAAGAGTCATTTGTTCAGGAATCAGAGTACACTGGTCACTCTGTATGTTTCGTGCTCTAGATTCAAAAAAGTCAATTCATAAGAGTAATTTGTTCAGGAATCAGACTACACTGGTCACAGTTTGTTTTGTGCTCTAGATTCAAAAGAATCAGTTCATAAGAGTCATGTGTTGAGGAATCAGACTACACTGGTCACAGTATGTTTCCTGCTCTAGATTCAAAAGAGTCAGTTCATAAGAGTCATTTGTTCGGGAATCACACTACACTGGTCACTCTGTATGTTTCATGCTCTAGATTCAAAAGAATCAGTTCATAAGAGTCATGTGTTGAGGAATCAGAATACACTGGTCACAGTATGTTTCCTGCTCTAGATTCAAAAGAGTTAGTTCATAAGAGTCATTTGTTCAGGAATCCGACTACACTGCTCACAGTATGTTTCCTGCTCTAGATTCAAAAGAGTCAGTTCATAAGAGTCATTTGTTCAGGAATCAGACTACACTGGTCACTCTATATGTTTCCTGCTCTAGATTCAAAAGAGTCAGTTCATAAGAGTCATTTGTTCATGAATCACACTACACTGGTCACAGTATGTTTCCTGCTCTAGATTCAAAAGAGTCAGTTCATATGAGTCATTTGTTCAGGAATCAGAATACACTGGTCACTGTATGTTTCGAAATCTAGATTCAAAAGAGTCAGTAAATAAGAGTCATTTGTTCAGGAATCAGAGTACACTGGTCACTGTTTGTTTCGTGCTCTAGATTCAAAAGAGTCAATTCATAAGAGTCATTTGTTCAGGAATCAGACTACACAGGTCACAGTATGTTTCATGCTCTTGATTCAACAGAATCAGTTCATAAGAGTCATTTGTTCAGGAATCAGACTACACTGGTCACAGTATGTTTCGTGCTCTAGATTCAACAGAATCAGTTCATACGAGTCATTTGTTCAGGAATCAGACTACACTGGTCTCTCTGTATGCTTCGTGCTCTAGATTCAAAAGAGTCAGTTCATAAGAGTCATTTGTTCAGGAATCAGACTACACTGGTCATTCAGTATGTTTCATGCTCTAGATTCAACAGAATCAGTTCATACGAGTCATTTGTTCAGGAATCAGACTACACTGGTACTCTGTATGTTTCGTGCTCTAGATTCAACAGAATCAGTTCATAAGAGTCATTTGTTCAGGAATCAGACTACACTGGTACTCTGTATGTTCTGGTCACTCTGTATGTTTCGTGCTCTAGATTCAACAGAATCAGCTCATAAGAGTCATTTGTTCAGGAATCAGACTACACTGGTCACTCTGTATGTTTCGTGCTGTAGATTCAAAAGAGTCAGTTCATAGGAGTCATTTGCTCAGGAATCAGACTACACTGATCACTGTATGTTTCGTGCTCTAGATTCAACAGAATCAGCTCATAAGAGTCATTTGTTCAGGAATCAGACTACACTGATCACTGTATGTTTCGTGCTCTAGATTCAACAGAATCAGTTCATAAGAGTCATTTGTTCAGGAATCAGACTACACTGGTCACTCTGTGTGTTTCCTGCTCTAGATTCAAAAGAGTCCGTTCATAAGAGTCATTTGTTCAGGAATCAGACTACACTGGTCACTCTGTGTATGTTTCGTGCTCTAGATTCAAAAGAGTCAGTTCATAGGAGTCATTTGTTCAGGAATCAGACTACACTGGTCACTCTATATGTTTCGTGCTCTAGATTCAACAGAATCAGTTCATAAGAGTCATTTGTTCAGGAATCAAACTACACTGGTCACTGTATGTTTCATGCTCTAGATTCAACAGAGTCAGTTCATAAGAGTCTTTTTTTTCAGGAATCAGACTACACTGGTCACTCTATATGTTTCGTGCTATAGATTCAACAGAATCAGCTCTTAAGAGTCATTTGTTCAGGAATCAGACTACACTGGTCACTCTGTTTGTTTCGTGCTCTAGATTCAAAAGAGTCAGTTCATAAGAGTCATTTGTTCAGGAATCAGACTACACTGGTCACTGTATGTTTCGTGCACTAGATTCAACAGAATCAGCTCATAAGAGTCATTTTTTCAGGAATCAGACTACACTGGTCACTCTGTATGTTTCGTGCTCTAGATTCAACAGAATCAGTTCATAAGATTCATTTGTTCAGGAATCAAACTACACTGGTCACTCTGTATGTTTTGTGCTCTAGATTCAAAAGAGTCAGTTCATAAGAGTCATTTGTTCAGGAATCAGACTACACTGGTCACAGTATGTTTTGTGCTCTAGATTCAACAGAATCAGCTCATAAGAGTCATTTGTTCAGGAATCAGACTACACTGGTCTCTCTGTGTTTTTCATGCTCTAGATTCAAAAGAGTCAGTTCATAAGAGTAATTTGTTCAGGAATCAGACTACACTGGTCACTCTGTATGTTTTGTGCTCTAGATTCAAAAGAGTCAGTTCATAAGAGTCATTTGTTCAGGAATCAGACTACACTGGTCACTCTGTATGTTTTGTGCTCTAGATTCAAAAGAGTCAGTTCATAAGAGTCATTTGTTCAGGAATCAGACTACACTGGTCTCTCTGTATGTTTCGTGTGCTCTAGATTCAACAGAATCAGTTCATAAGAGTCATTTGTTCGGGAATCAGACTGCACTGGTCACTCTGTATGTTTCGTGCTCTAGATTCAAAAGAGTCAGTTCATAAGAGTCATTTGTTCAGGAATCAGACTACACTGGTCACTCTGTATGTTTCGTGCTCTAGATTCAAAAGAGTCAGTTCATAAGAGTCATTTGTTCAGGAATCAGACTACACTGGTCACTCTGTATGTTTCGTGCTCTAGATTCAAAAGAGTCAGTTCATAAGAGTCATTTGTTCAGGAATCAGACTACACTGGTCACTCTGTATGTTTCGTGCTCTAGATTCAAAAGAGTCAGTTCATAAGAGTCATTTGTTCAGGAATCAGACTACACTGGTCACTCTGTATGCTTCGTGCTCTAGATTCAAAAGAGTCAGTTCATAAGAGTAATTTGTTCAGGAATCAGACTACACTGGTCACTCTGTATGCTTCGTGCTCTAGATTCAAAAGAGTCAGTTCATAAGAGTCATTTGTTCAGGAATCAGACTACACTGGTCATTCAGTATGTTTCATGCTCTAGATTCAACAGAATCAGTTCATACGAGTCATTTGTTCAGGAATCAGACTACACTGGTCATTCAGTATGTTTCGTGCTCTAGATTCAACAGAATCAGTTCATAAGAGTCATTTGTTCAGGAATCAGACTACACTGGTCACTGTATGTTTCGTGCACTAGATTCAACAGAATCAGCTCATAAGAGTCATTTTTTCAGGAATCAGACTACACTGGTCACTCTGTATGTTTCGTGCTCTAGATTCAACAGAATCAGTTCATAAGATTCATTTGTTCAGGAATCAAACTACACTGGTCACTCTGTATGTTTTGTGCTCTAGATTCAAAAGAGTCAGTTCATAAGAGTCATTTGTTCAGGAATCAGACTACACTGGTCACAGTATGTTTTGTGCTCTAGATTCAACAGAATCAGCTCATAAGAGTCATTTGTTCAGGAATCAGACTACACTGGTCTCTCTGTGTTTTTCATGCTCTAGATTCAAAAGAGTCAGTTCATAAGAGTAATTTGTTCAGGAATCAGACTACACTGGTCACTCTGTATGTTTTGTGCTCTAGATTCAAAAGAGTCAGTTCATAAGAGTCATTTGTTCAGGAATCAGACTACACTGGTCACTCTGTATGTTTTGTGCTCTAGATTCAAAAGAGTCAGTTCATAAGAGTCATTTGTTCAGGAATCAGACTACACTGGTCTCTCTGTATGTTTCGTGTGCTCTAGATTCAACAGAATCAGTTCATAAGAGTCATTTGTTCGGGAATCAGACTACACTGGTCACTCTGTATGTTTCGTGCTCTAGATTCAAAAGAGTCAGTTCATAAGAGTCATTTGTTCAGGAATCAGACTACACTGGTCACTCTGTATGTTTCGTGCTCTAGATTCAAAAGAGTCAGTTCATAAGAGTCATTTGTTCAGGAATCAGACTACACTGGTCACTCTGTATGTTTCGTGCTCTAGATTCAAAAGAGTCAGTTCATAAGAGTCATTTGTTCAGGAATCAGACTACACTGGTCACTCTGTATGTTTCGTGCTCTAGATTCAAAAGAGTCAGTTCATAAGAGTCATTTGTTCAGGAATCAGACTACACTGGTCACTCTGTATGCTTCGTGCTCTAGATTCAAAAGAGTCAGTTCATAAGAGTAATTTGTTCAGGAATCAGACTACACTGGTCACTCTGTATGCTTCGTGCTCTAGATTCAAAAGAGTCAGTTCATAAGAGTCATTTGTTCAGGAATCAGACTACACTGGTCATTCAGTATGTTTCATGCTCTAGATTCAACAGAATCAGTTCATACGAGTCATTTGTTCAGGAATCAGACTACACTGGTCATTCAGTATGTTTCGTGCTCTAGATTCAACAGAATCAGTTCATACGAGTCATTTGTTCAGGAATCAGACTACACTGGTCACTCTGTATGCTTCGTGCTCTAGATTCAAAAGAGTCAGTTCATAAGAGTCATTTGTTCAGGAATCAGACTACACTGGTCATTCAGTATGTTTCATGCTCTAGATTCAACAGAATCAGTTCATACGAGTCATTTGTTCAGGAATCAGACTACACTGGTCATTCAGTATGTTTCGTGCTCTAGATTCAACAGAATCAGTTCATACGAGTCATTTGTGCAGGAATCAGACTACACTGGTCACTCAGTATGTTTCGTGCTCTAAATTCAACAGAATCAGCTAATAAGAGTTATTTGTTCAGGAATCAGACTGCACTACATCAGGCACAACAGCACCGCTATAACATGGGCCGCCACCTTGATTGTTTTGGTTGAATGGGACATTGTAAACACGTGGACATTTGAAAGTAACATGAAGTCAGTCAATCATACTGAAACTGAGTCCAGACAACAGTGAGACAGCACTCCTCACATCAGTAAACTCAGTGTTACGTAATAATGCTTGAATGTATCATATGGAACTTCACAGGTCTGTAACTTTTGTCAGTTCACAATGACGTCACTAAATTAGAGGGAAAGGCTTGTTTTGACAGAACACTCTTCTAGAGTTTTCCATCATGCCAGAGGAGATGCTGCTATGTGATTTTGTCATTTTATGTTGAAATTGAAGAAAATGAACAATGACTTCATGTCTTTGGAGAACACGTCTCTGAATACGCGGCCGTCCGCACAGCACGCATGAATCGCTGTGAGTTTGAGTTGTGCGCTCACTTCCGCTGTCTCATTCGCGCTCTCTTCTCTCGTTTGATCTTTGCAAGCATTAAAGGGAATGAGCTGTAGAGAGAAAGTTGGAGAGTTTAACATGGGGAGTGTTGCTTTACATAACATACAGTGCTGGCACTGCAGTCTGGGAAGTTTTAATTGGTGCTCCGGTTCCACTGCGGAAGAATCGCTTGGGAATGAAGACACAGAAAGACAGACACTCCTCCCTCACATTCTCTGTTTACATGCACCTCCTACCTGCCTCATGCCCACCTGGTGCTGATGCTGCAGCCCGACTCATCCACCTGACCACGCACTTTCTCATAATGATGTGAGAGAGAGATCTTCCAGGTTTTTTGATTTCGATTTTGCGCTGAGATAATTAGTCCACATTGTCCTTGAGTGAAACCCCAAATTTCACTGAGTGGGTCAATACGAACACAGGTTATAAAAACACGGGTGTGACGTCATGTGGCTCTGCTCTGAAACCAGCGAGCTGTAGTCTGTGTCTACATAGGCAGCTCCCTATTGAGGAATCATCTTAACTGCAGCAGCACTACAGGTGAAAGCGTTTGTTGATGAAGACGAAGAAGACAAGACATATTTATTCCTATGAAAACTGAGTTTAATTGAACTTTAATTCATTATTCTGTTGTTTGGTGACTACAGTAAGACGAGCACACCACGTGCATGCTCTGATTATTACCATCATTATTAATCGGGCTGTTATTGATTTAAGCATGATTAAACATGCACCCTTCACGTGGTAAAATCACAGTAATGTTCACCTCTTGTGACTTATCTCTTTATTAAACTGACTCAATTACTCACTGATGAATAAAGATGGCACAGATTCAGCTGTTCCAGAACATGCTTCATGACAGAGCAGGATTAAACAAGTGCTCTGTGCATTATCTCATTACTGCTCGTTACAATGCAAGAACAGTGAGACACGTCTGAATCTGCAGCAGTTCATGTCTTGAGGAACATGGAACATCTCAGCACAAGTGTCTGAGGGTTCGGGAAAGGACAGCGGCACTTCAGCAGCTCAAGTGAAACCCGTTTCTAATGCGACTGTTCACGCTCCGGGAAAGGAATGATTGCTCCAAGACGAGGGATATGGACCGCGCGTCCCGATACAGCGAACGGTAACCTGAGGGAACACAGTAACCTATTTCCCTGAATGACAAACGGCCCAATGAGACGCAAGCTGAACTGGAATTGAGCAGCAGAGACAACAGACAGTCTGCATATCCTTTAAAAGTCTTCTCCTAAAAGTCAAAGCATTCAAGTTGTATCATTTGCAGGTGTTTCAGTAAACATACAGTGAGACATTGTCACTACATTGACAGCAGCAGATGCACCACTCATGACTTATATGACATGTTAGATGTCCTTTACAAGAACCTGACAGAAATCACACACACACACACACACACACTCACACACACACACACACACACACACACACACACACACTCACACACACACACACACTCACACACACACACACACACACACTCTCACACTCACACACACACACACACTCTCACACTCACACACACACACACACTCTCACACACACACACACACACACACACTCTCACACTCACACACACACACACACACACTCTCACACTCACACACACACACACACTCTCACACTCACACACACACACACACTCTCACACTCACACACACACACACACTCTCACACACACACACACACACACTCTCACACTCACACACACACACACACTCTCACACTCACACACACACACACACTCTCACACACACTCACTCACACACACACACACACACACACACACACACACTCACACACACACACACACTCTCACACTCACACACACTCTCACACTCACACACACACTCTCTCACACACACACACACACACACACACACACTCACACACAAACACATACACACACACAAACACATACACTCACACACACACTGACACACACACACTCACACTCACACACACTCACACACAAACACATACACACACACAAACACATACACTCACACACACAGACACACACACTCACACTCACACACACACACTCACACACACTCACACACACACACACACACTCACACTCACACACAAACACATACACACACACAAACACATACACTCACACACACAGACACACACACTCACACACACACACACTCACACACACTCACACACACACTCACACACACACACTCACACACACTCACACACACACACACACACACACTCACACACACTCACACACACACACACTCACACACAAACACATACACACACACAAACACATACACTCACACACACAGACACACACACTCACACTCACACACACACACTCACACACACTCACACACACACACACACACACACTCACACACACACACACACACTCACACACACACACACTCACACACAAACACATACACACACACAAACACATACACACACACACACACACACACACACACACACACACACAATTTATTTGCATATTTGGAATCATGTCACATTAAACAGTGTCAGTCTGTGTCATGTCAGCACATTTCAGCAGCCAAACAGAACAGATGTGTCGAACTGACACAAACAAACACAAATAAACACAAACAAACACATTTCATTAGGTGCCTTTTACAAAACCCCTCTGGTTTAAGAATTTGGCAACACTTTCAAGAAGTGTAACGGGAGTCAGCTGGTCCATGAAAGCTGTGCAGTATGTGTAAACTCCCTCCCCTGGTCTCAAGAGGAGCTTTAGCGACTGACGCTAGCGGCTGTAGTCTTATGCTGCTGCTTCAGATCAAATACCAGACTTTAGTCCAGACGTTACTGTGCAAGCCGATGGAGGAGAAGCCCCAGCAACCACCTGACTCACAGTGCTCAGTGAAACTGACATATCTGCAAAACTGAGACACTAAAATGTTGCACAAACAGAGATACGCAGTTAACTACCTGGAAACATGTCAAAGGACCAATCAGCTCACAGCATGCCAGCCAATGTTTAACATGTCATGAGTGAGCGGATTGGCTAACGGATCATTCGGCTTGCGCCACAGAGTGTCATGGCTGAACTTTGGTCATTTAACACAAACTAACAATTAACAATACTTTTACATCACTTATCAATCAATCAATCATTCATTAATTTCAACAATATTAATAGATTTTCAAATGACAAGTTCATGTGTTAACATTAGTTCATGAAACACACACAGTCACCGTTAGTTCATGATTGTTCGCTCAAGATTTGAGATGTCAAACATGTTGTCAACACTGAACAGCACAGTCAGAGAAAACAAACAAAGCACAATGCACACTACAAAGTGTACTACACAGGGGTGGATGATGTAATGCATGCTCTTGTGTTTTAGAAGTGTGAGAGGGTGAAACACAAATGAGCTTCATCAATAATCTAGAATGTGCTGGAGTCCCAGTGTTGCACACACTCATTATCATGCTCATTAAATATTAAAACTCATCTCAGACCGCCCACAATCCACTCACTGTCTCAGAGCAAGTGGGGGAGCTGGAGAAAAAGATGCCAACACACTCTCATGACGTCGCTGGACATCGTTTCCATCGAACACGTGACCATTAATAATATAAGTCCTTAACGCCTCGTGCGTGCAGCTCGCACTTACGGGAATACACACGTGATGAAGTCGTACGAGTTTGTGCGAACAACATCGTGCGAGACCATCTGAAATAGCAACTTGTAGATTATGCACGACATTCATGAGATCGGTTGGTTTATGCTAATCTTCGCTATAGTGCCCCTTTGTGGCAATGCTGAGAATGCAACACAAACTTGTGTTTCGCTTTGACACATCTCTGAACGTGACAACAAATACCAAACACTATATTTCACATTAGGGTCACTGTAAGGGTGAAGGAAACACCCCTAAGACCGCGAGAGAGTTTATTCAGCTCAGTAAATGCTAACAAGCCCTTCTACAAGTCCAACTCATTAGATGATGTTCTGAAGCCGCCGAGACACGCGTGATTGATTTGTGGTTTATCTGCAGATTTTTCAGCATGGATTTGTGACTTAAGCCCATCAAACACACTCAAAACCAAACCACTTGAAGACCATTGTCACCAGAGCATCACACACAAACATATCTCTGGACAAGGACTGGAGATGTACATGTTCTTTGGCTTTATCCACACTAACACTGACAACAGACCGCTGACATACCTTTATCTGTGTGCAGTAATTTACATGTGTAAATTATCCATGCAAGAACCGGAAATCAATTATACACCGACACAAGTAGGCCAGAGAGAGAGAGAGAGAGTGTGTGTGTGTGTGTGTGTGTGTGTGTGTGTGAGAGAGAGAGAGAGAGAGAGAGAGAGAGTGTGTGTGTGTGTGTGTGTGTGTGTGTGAGAGAGAGAGAGAGAGAGAGAGAGTGTGTGTGTGTGTTTGTGAGAGTGTGTGTGAGTGTGAGTGTGTGTGAGTGAGTTAGTGTGTGTGTGTGTGTGTGTGTGTGTGTGTGTGTGTGTGTGTGTGTGTGTGTGTGTGTGTGTGTGAGAGAGAGATAGAGAGAGAGTGTGTGTGTGTTTTGTGAGAGTGTGTGTGAGTGTGTGTGTGTGTGTGTGTGTGTGTGTGTTTGTGTGTGTGTGTGTGTGTGTGTGTGAGAGAGAGAGAGAGAGAGAGTGTGTGTGTGTGTTTGTGAGAGTGTGTGTGAGTGTGAGTGTGTGTGAGTGTGTGTGTGTGAGTGAGACTGTTTGTGAGTGTATGTGAGTGAGTGAGTGAGTGTGTGTGTGAGAGCAAGAGAGAGAGTGTGTGTGTGTATGTGAGTGAGTGAGTGTGTGTGTGTGTGTGTGTGTGTGTGTGTGTGAGAGAGAGAGAGAGAGTGTGTGTTTGTGAGAGTGTGTGTGAGTGTGTGTGAGTGTGTGTGTGAGTGAGTGAGTTAGTGTGTGTGTGTGTGTGTGTGTGTGTGTGTGTGACTGTTTGTGAGTGTATGTGAGTGAGTGAGTGAGTGTGTGTGTGAGAGCGAGAGAGAGAGAGAGATTCACTCTGGGGAACACTGCAATAGAACACACCCGACACTACGACTACCTCGGTCTAAAGATCAGTGCTTCAGGGGGTTTTGGTCTGGCAGTGAATGCACTAAAAGAGAAAGCTAGAAGAGCATTTGATGCTATTAAGGGGCAAATTTACCCAAGTTGACATTCCTGTAACAATCTGATGTAAGATCTTTGATAGTATTATAATGCCTATTGCTCTGTACGGATGTGAGGTTTGGGGTCTGTCTGGCAGATTACTGGAGATGGGACAAACACCCCATAGAGTCCCTGCATGCAGAATTCTGTAGAAACATTGGAAGAGTTCAGAGAAGAACACCTACTAATGCATCCCGGGCCCAACTAGGCAGATACCCCCTTATTATACATATTGAAAAAACATCCCTCAAATTTTGGGCACACCTCAACTCAAGTTCCTTAAAACCCAAGAGCTGAAGCCTAAAACCAGAAAACTCACAAACCCACTAACAACTAACAAACACCAGTTTCAGACCAGCACTGCTGAACTAAACCAGATCACAATAAACCAAATAATCAAAGAAAGCAAAAATTAATATTTGGACCATTGGGGAAATGAAAGTAAAAACCAAAGCAAACTGGAATGTTATCGGGCCCTAAACAGAACATATAATCTGGCAGAATATCTGCACACTGTTAGAGATCCAAAACAGAGACGGATCCTCCCCAAATACAGACTCAGTGATCACAGACACACATGAACGAGTCTGTGCTCACTGTGACGCGGGTGAGGTTGAGACAGACAGACAGACAGACAGACAGACAGACAGAGTCTGTGCTCACTGTGACGCGGGTGAGGTCGAGACAGAGACACACTTTCTCAGATCAGATGCCGGTGTTACTGGGGGAGATCAGATCAGATGCCGGTGTTACTGGAGGAGATCAGATCAGATGCCGGTGTTACTGGGGGAGATCAGATCAGATGCTGGTGTTACTGGGGGAGATCAGATCAGATGCTGGTGTTACTGGGGGAGATCAGATCAGATGCTGGTGTTACTGGGGGAGATCAGATCAGATGCTGGTGTTACTGGGGGAGTTCAGATCAGATGCTGGTGTTACTGGGGGAGTTCAGATCAGATGCTGGTGTTACTGGGGGAGATCAGATCAGATGCTGGTGTTACTGGGGGAGATCAGATCAGATGCTGGTGTTACTGGGGGAGTTCAGATCAGATGCTGGTGTTACTGGGGGAGTTCAGATCAGATGCTGGTGTTACTGGGGGAGATCAGATCAGATGCTGGTGTTATTGGGGGAGATCAGATGCTGGTGTTACTGGGGGAGATCAGATCAGATGCTGGTGTTATTGGGGGAGATCAGATCAGATGCTGGTGTTACTGAGGGAGATCAGATGCTGGTGTTATTGGGGGAGATCAGATCAGATGCTGGTGTTACTGGGGGAGTTCAGATCAGATGCTGGTGTTACTGGGGGAGTTCAGATCAGATGCTGGTGTTACTGGGGGAGATCAGATCAGATGCTGGTGTTACTGGGGGAGATCAGATCAGATGCTGGTGTTATTGGGGGAGATCAGATCAGATGCTGGTGTTACTGGGGGAGTTCAGATCAGATGCTGGTGTTACTGGGGGAGTTCAGATCAGATGCTGGTGTTACTGGGGGAGATCAGATCAGATGCTGGTGTTATTGGGGGAGATCAGATGCTGGTGTTACTGGGGGAGATCAGATCAGATGCTGGTGTTATTGGGGGAGATCAGATCAGATGCTGGTGTTACTGAGGGAGATCAGATGCTGGTGTTATTGGGGGAGATCAGATCAGATGCTGGTGTTACTGGGGGAGATCAGATCAGATGCTGGTGTTACTGAGGGAGATCAGATCAGATGCTGGTGTTACTGGGGGAGATCAGATCAGATGCTGGCGTTACTGGGGAAGATCAGATCAGATGCTGGCGTTACTGGGGGAGATCAGATCAGATGCTGGCGTTACTGGGGGAGATCAGATCAGATGCTGGTGTTACTGGGGGAGATCAGATTAGATGCTGGTGTTACTGGGGGAGACCAGATCAGATGCTGGTGTTACTGGGGGAGATCAGATCAGATGCTGGCGTTACTGGGTGAGATCAGATCAGATGCTGGCGTTACTGGGGGAGATCAGATCAGATGCTGGTGTTACTGGGGGAGATCAGATCAGATGCTGGTGTTACTGAGTGAGATCAGATCAGATGCTGGTGTTACTGGGGGAGATCAGATCAGATGCTGGTGTTACTGGGGGAGATCAGATCAGATGCTGGTGTTACTGGGGGAGATCAGATCAGATGCTGGCGTTACTGGGGGAGATCAGATCAGATGCTGGTGTTACTGGGGGAGACCAGATCAGATGCTGGTGTTACTGGGGGAGATCAGATCAGATTCTGGTGTTACTGAGGGAGACCAGATCAGATGCTGGTGTTACTGGGAGTGATCAGATCAGATGCTGGTGTTATTGGGGGAGATCAGATCAGATGCTGGTGTTACTGGGGGAGTTCAGATCAGATGCTGGTGTTACTGGGGGAGATCAGATCAGATGCTGGTGTTACTGGGGGAGACCAGATCAGATGCTGGTGTTACTGGGAGTGATCAGATCAGATGCTGGTGTTACTGGGGGAGGACCATCATGCATCAGTTGCAGCAAAATTAATTTATGAGATGCACACTCTCAGAAAGCAATCACTGCCTTAATGTACTTCAGTCACAGTACTTTTATTCTCTTATGTTCATAATGTCCTGTTAAATATTGTATAGTGTATATTATTATTATAGTTTTTATTTTATTCATTCATTTCATTTACACAGCCTCTGCTTTGGCAATATTTTATTATTTACATTCATGCCAATAAAGCCCCTTTGAATTGAATTTGAATTGAATTGAGAGAGAGAGAGAGAGAGAGAGAGAGAGAGAGAGAGAGAGAGAGAGAGAGAGAGAGATGCACAAACTCTGTTGCCGCATTAAATCCAATTAAATGGAAGGAAAGTCAAGGCAGAGTGGGTGCTTGTGTCTCACACAAAAAGTGCTGGATTTTAAACCAATAACAAAAATGCTGCAGTAGAACTGTGTTTTAGTTTCAAGTAAATAAGGGTTTTAGTCTTTTATTCTTTGTAAATCAGTTCCAGTAGTGTTGACGTTTTTAGGTCTTCTTTTACGTTATGCATTTGCCAACACTTACAGAGCATTCAATGTATGCATTTGTTCCCTGAGAATCAATCCCATAATCCTGTCATTGGTTCACTACAGGACTACGATTACAAAAGTTCGGTATGCTCCTGGCTTGGAAATATCTGCATGGTTAGCTAGCTGTACTCAGGACAGAAAACAGTGCTGATGGAATGCATGTAATGCCGTGGCGACTTACAATTGGTCATTTAATCAGTCCGTTCTAATCCTGATTTTGCAGCACCACAGTGGGAAAAGAAGCCGAAACCCAAACTGGCACAGAATGGCATATTTACGCAATGAAGACTGTTTGGCCTGATAGTCAAAAAGTGTCTTTAGTGCCAGAGGTTTAGAACAAATGCTAAGCAGAATGAACAAGTAATATCAATGTTGCTGTATTGTGTGTCTCATTCATTTAAAAACGAGTATGGAATACTGATGTGTCATATGAATGTCCTGAACGTCCCCTGTGAGTGACTGACCTGTCCTCTTGCCAACATACTGCCACCGTAGAAGCAAGCTCTTTTTACCCAAACAATGAGTGCAGAGACAGATAGACAAAGAGAGGGCAGGATGAACATGCTTCTGGGGAGAAAGAGGCTAAGATGAACATTTCGAGTGTTACTGTGGTCAGCCTAGCTTGAACAAATTCCAACGGGCATCATTGTTAGCATCGGCATAACCTAACATGCATTTGAGGTGTTGGCTATTTCCCTAAACATGTCAGCAGTTAGCATGTTTAATGCTGCATTTAATTGCACCTGGAAAGATCCTAAGTCCAAGTGATGGCAAGTACATTTCCAAGTAAAGTACAAATGTTTGTTAGTACAGTTTCTCTGATTCTTTTGAGTCCCTGTAGAGGTCGGTGTTCATTTACATGCATGAGGTGATAGGATAATGCAAACAGAGCTGACAAACAATAATGCAGCAGTCAAACATCAGGTGGAGCCACACACGAGACGAAAAATAATGAGTGAAAAACAGACTTGAAAATCAGAACTGCTTCTGAATAAAGGATGTGTGGGTGGGTCTCCAGTGGAGTTATTGACAGCTGTACTGATGCACTCTGGGAGATCTATCAGAGTGCCCTTAAAAAACAGCAACAGACCTGCTCAAGGACACCTGAAGGATGGTTGCTATGGGTAACCAGGCCAAAAGACTGTGTGTGTGTGTGTGTGTGTGTGTGTGTGTGTGTGTGTGTGTGAATTCACACAGAAAGCGTATGGTATTAAATGTCAAATTGTCTAATTGTCAATGAGAACCCTTTGACAATCCTTTGTAATGTCTTTTCTTTAATTCAAGCAATGAATCATATAATCGTATGCCTTATATACAAATCTAGTATATACACAATAAGGCTGGGTAAAAACATGTATTATCAGATTGATCATGATTTTCATTTGAATGATCTCCATGACAATCTTTTACTCTATGTATCTTCACAACCCACATTCACAACCAAATTACACCCTATGGGACTCAAACTGTCAGTGATTCTCCACTGTCAGGTAAATGTTCAGATAGGTGAGGTAAAGTGGTGAAGAACTTCAGCAGTGAGATCCTTTCACTGTGTGTTGAGAGTAAAAGTATGATTTGACTCGTTGACTGTGTCCAGAAACAAGATACACACAATCCATTTCTCATTGTCCATTTATCAAATGTTATGCATTTGGAGGACGCTTTTTTGTCCAAAGCGACTTACAGTGCCCTTCATACAGGGACAATCCCCCCAGAGCAACCTGGATTTAAATGCCTTGCTTAAGGACACAATGGTGGTGGCTGTGGGGATCGAACCAGCAACCTACAATCTCATCTCATTTCATCTCATCTCATCTCAGCTCAACTAATCCCATACTATCTCATCATCTCATCCCATACATCTCATCATCTCATCCCATACCATCTCACCTCATCTCAACTCATCCCATACCATCTCATCATCTCATCCCATACCATCTCACCTCATCTCAACTCATCCCATACCATCTCATCATCTCATCCCATACCATCTCATCACCTCATCTCAATTTATCCCATATCATCTCATCACCTCATCTCAACTAATCCCATACTATCTCATCATCTCATCCCATACATCTCATCATCTCATCCCATACATCTCATCATCTCATCCCATACCATCTCACCTCATCTCAACTCATCCCATGCCATCTCATCATCTCATCCCATACCATCTCATCACCTCATCTCAACTTATCCCATACCATCTCATCACCTCATCTCAACTCATCCCATACCATCTCATCTCCTCATCTCAACTCATCTCATCTCAACTTATCCCATACCATCTCATCACCTCATCTCAACTCATCCCATACCATCTCATCATCTCATCCCATACCATTTCATCTCATCTCAATTTATCCCATACCATCTCATCACCTCATCTCAGCTCATCCCATACTATCTCATCATCTCATCCCATACCATCTCATCACCTCATCTCAACTTATCCCATACCATCTCATCTCAACTCATCCCATACCATCTCATCATCTCATCCCATACCATCTCACCTCATCCCATACCATCTCATCATCTCATCCCATACATCTCACCTCATCTCATCCCATACCATCTCACCTCATCTCAACTCATCTCATCTCATCTCAACTTATCCCATACCATCTCATCACCTCATCTCAACTCATCCCATACCATCTCATCATCTCATGCCATACATCTTACCTCATCTCATCCCATACCATCTCACCTCATCTCAACTCATCTCATCTCATCTCAGCTTATCCCATACCATCTCATCACCTCATCTCAACTCATCCCATACCATCTCATCACCTCATCCCATACCATCTCACCTTCTCAACTCATCTCATCTCATCTCAACTTAATCCCATACCATCTCATCACTCATCCCATACCATCTCATCTCATCTCAACATCATCTCATCTCACTTATCCCATACCACCATCACCCTCCAACACTCACCATCCCCATACCATCTCACACATCCCAACCATCCATCATCTATCCATCTCACCTCATCTCATCCCATACCATCTCACCTCATCTCAACTCATCTCATCTCAATTTATCCCATACCATCTCATCACCTCATCTCAACTCATCCCATACCATCTCATCATCTCATCCCATACCATCTCATCACCTCATCTCAACTCATCCCATACCATCTCATCATCTCATCCCATACCATCTCACCTCATCCCATACCATCTCATCATCTCATCCCATACATCTCACCTCATCTCATCCCATACCATCTCATCCCATACCATCTCACCTCATCCCATACCATCTCATCATCTCATCCCATACCATCTCACCTCATCCCATACCATCTCATCATCTCATCCCATATCATCTCACCTCATCTCATCCCATACCATCTCATCATCTCATCCCATACCATCTCACCTCATCTCAACTCATCCCATACCATCTCATCATCTCATCCCATACCATCTCACCTCATCCCATACCATCTCATCATCTCATCCCATACCATACCATCTCATCATCTCATCCCATACCATCTCATCATCTCAACTCATCCCATACCATCTCATCATCTCATCCCATACCATACCATCTCATCATCTCAACTCATCCCATACCATCTCATCATCTCAACTCATCCCATACCATCTCAACTCAACTCAACTCATCTCATCTCATCTCATACCAAACCATCTCATCTCATCTCATACCAAACTATCTCATCTCATCCCATACCATACCATCTAATCATCTCATCCCATACCATCTCATCATCTCAACTCAACTCATCCCATACCATCTCATCATCTCATCCCATACCATACTATCTCATCATCTCAACTCATCCCATACCATCTCATCATCTCAACTCATCCCATACCATCTCAACTCAACTCAACTCATCTCATACCAAACCATCTCATCTCATCTCATACCAAACCATCTCATCTCATCCCATACCATCTCATCATCTCAACTCATCCCATACCATCTCATCATCTCAACTCATCCCATACCATCTCATCATCTCATCCCATACCATCTCATCATCTCAACTCATCCCATATCATCTCAACTCAACTCAACTCAACTCATCTCATCTCATACCAAACCATCTCATCTCATCCCATACCAAACCATCTCATCTCATCCCATACCATCTCATCATCTCATCCCATACCATACCATCTCATCATCTCATCCCATACCATCTCATCATCTCAACTCATCCCATACCATCTCAACTCAACTCAACTCAACTCAACTCATCTCATCTCATACCAAACCATCTCATCTCATCTCATACCAAACCATCTCATCTCATTTCATCTCAACTCATCCCATACCATCTCATCTCATACCAAACCATCTCATCTCATCTCATCTCATCTCATACCATACTATACCATCTCATCTAATCTCACCTCATTTTATTTAATCTCATCTCATCCCATACCATACCATACCATACCATCTCATCCCATACCATCTCATCATCTCAACTCATCCCATACCATCTCAACTCATCTCATCTCATCTCATCTCATACCAAACCATCTCATCTCATTTCATCTCAACTCATCTCATACCATACTATACCGTCTCATCTCATCTCATCTCATCTCATCTCATCTCATTTCATCTCAACTCATCTCATCTCATATAATCTCATCCCATCTCATTTTATACCATACCATATAATCTCATCCCATCTCATCTCATCTCATCTCATCTCATCTCATCTCATATAATCTCATCCCATCTCATTTTATACCATACTATATCATCTCATCTCATCTCATCTCATCTCATACCATCTCATACCATACCATACTATACCATCTCATCTCACACTATATAATCTCATCTCATCATATCTCATCTCATCATCTCATATATCTCATCTCATCTCCTACCATCTCATCACATATAATACCCTACCCAACCAGCAAGCAAGTCAGCCTGTCTGTATGTCAGTCTGTCAGTCTGTTTGTCTGTCTGTCTTCCTGCATACCTGCCTGACTGCCTGTGCCTGCCTGTCTGTCTGTCTGTCTGTCTGTCTGTCTGTCTGTCTGTCTGTCTGTCTATCTATCTATCTATCTATCTATCTATCTATCTATCTATCATTTGCCTGTTTATCTGTCTATCTATATGTCTGTCTCTGTCTGTCTGTTTGTCTATCTATCTATGACTATCATTTGCCTGTTTATCTGTCTATCTATATGTCTGTCTCTGTCTGTCTGTCTGTCTATCTATCTATGACTATCTATCATTCTACCTATCTATATGTTTGTCTTTCTGTCTCTTTGACTCTGTCTCTCTCTCTCTCTCTCTCTCTCAGTTGCATCTCAGCTTCTGTCCTATTTTGCCACACACAATCTCTTTAAATATTTTCAATCTGGTTTTCGTCCTCTACACAGCACTGAGACTGCACCCATCAAAGTTGTTAATGATCTACTGATGGCTGCAGACTCTGGAGGCTGCGGACTCCTGGTCCTTTTAGACACCAGTGCTGCTCTGACACTGTCTCTCTTCATTGTCATCTCTGGCACTGCTCAGTCCTGGTTCACCTCTTACCTCTCTGGCCGCCAATACTACATTTCTATTCGTCAGTATAAATCAAATTCTGTTCCTGTTTCTTAAGGTGTCCCCCAGGGTTCTGTACTTGGTCCTTTGCTCTTCATCACCTATATGCTTCCTCTAGGTCACATTATTCGCCATCATGGCCTCAACTTTCACTGATATGCTGATGACACTCAACTTTATATCAGCTCTAAGCACACTGCCCCATTCCCCAGAAGTTCCCTCTCTGAATGTATTAAAGACATCAACTCATGTTTGATCAGTGACTTTCTAAAACTCAACACTGATAAAATTGACATACTGATAGTTGGGTCTCCAAGTGTTTGATCATGTTTCCCTGATCAGTTGGTCAATATTAATGATGTCCTGGTCAGACCATCCGCTATTGTTTGTAATCTTGCCATTATCATTGACCCCATACTCATACTAACATCTCCTCTTTCACAAAAACGGCTTTCTATCATCCATATTACATTGCGCGACTCCACCCCATTCTTAGCACCAAAGGTGCAGAAACTGTTGTTCACGCCGTTATTGATTCTACACTTGACTACTGTGATACCCCCCCAATCAACATTATGACACGACTGAGCTTAACTTGTATAATACATGTGCACTTTTATTTTATTCCATGTTTGTTCTTTATCAAGCTCTAACACTTTCCTTTTCAAGGTTTTTCCCATCACATCAGTCTATCAGCAGCTGATGTACATGTACATTCCTGTGTCAGGAATGAAAAACTTCACTAAGGCCCGAGAGAAGCACATGGATCTGGCGACTACTGAAAACATGAATGATCTGAACAGACTTCACGCACAACGGGGCACATCCTTGCTTCTCCTGTGCTGATCAGACTGAAGAAAGCAGATGTGTTATTCTGGCACTGGACTCGAGACAGAGAGATGGAATATAGAAACTGGTGAAGCACAAGGAGGGAATCAGCATTGTGCTGTCATGGGTAAAAATGGATATTGGTATGATACCCTGTGCACCTATTACAACATTACGATTACGGAGTGGTGGTGGCGTAGTGGGCTAAAGCACTAAACTGTTAATCAGAAGGTTGCTGGTTTGATCCTCAGAGTCACCACCATTGTGTCCTTGAGTAAGACACTTAACTCCAGGTTGCTCCGGGGGGGATTGTCCCTGTATTAAGTGCTCTGTAAGTCACTTTGGTGGTGGTGTAGTGGGCTAAAGCACATAACTGGTAATCAGAAGGTTGCTGGTTTGATCCCCACAGTCACCACCATTGTGTCCTTGAGTAAGACACTTAACTCCAGGTTGCTGCGGGGGGATTGTCCCTGTAATAAGTGCACTGTAAGTCACTTTGGTGGTGGTGTAGTGGGCTAAAGCACATAACTGGTGATCAGGAGGTTGCTGGTTTGATCCCCACAGTCACCACCATTGTGTCCTTGAGCAAGACACTTAACTCCAGGTTGCTCCGGGCACAAAGCATCTGGATAAAAGTGTCTGCCAAATGCGTAAATGTAAATGTAAATAGTTTCATTTGTTATGATGGTAAGCAATAACAACCAGACTATTTTTAATAGTTCAAACAAATCCTGAAATGATGTTAAAATCCAAAACTAAACGCTGTTGTTGAGGTGATTGATTTACAGTACGCTAACCTGCATCTCTTGCTTCTACAGGACAGAACAATCAAGAGAAATGTGTCTTTATCATGCCCAAACATACATTTCAAGAGGCTTTGATTTACTGTAGACAGTATCACAGAGAGCTGGTCAGTGTGAGGAACCTGCAGATCCGACAGCTGATACAAAGGATCTTACGCATTTATCAGCCTTTTCCAAGACATGTGTCTTTGGTCTGATAACAGCGGTTCTTCATTCAGAAACTGGACTCCTGGATTTCCAGAAGATTCTGGAGAATGTGTTGCACAGCAGATCCCTTCAAAACCGTGGGACGATCAGTCATGCAATACCACCAAATGCTTTTCTGCTCTGCCGGTAAGTATTTCACTGTATTTTACACACTCGTGTTTAGATTCGCCCCTTATTGAGAATTCACTAAATTGAAACTCCTTGTTCTAGGGTTAAAAATATATAAATAAATAAATTTTAGAGTCATTCCGATTTAACAATATATATTCTGTATATTTGTTCTTTTTACACACACACACACACACACACACACACACACACACACACACACACACACACACACACACACACACACACACACACACACAAACACACACTCACACACTCACAAACACACACACAAAACACACAAACACACACACACACACACTCACACAAACACACACAAACTCACAAACACACACACAAAACACACAAACACACACACAAAACAAACACACACACACTCACACACACACACACACACACACACACATCCAAGAGTGAAGATTCTGTCATTATTAATTCACCCACATCTTGTTCCAAAACTGTACGACGTTCTTTCGTCAGTGGACTCAACAGCAGTTTAGCAGAATGTTCACGCTGCTCTGTTGCACAATCATTGTTCAATCATTGAAGTGAAAATGAGTGACTACAGATTTATAGAAGTCAGAATAATAAATATGTTAAAAAATGGCAATTGACCACCAGAACTTATTCTGACCAAGAAACAACAAAACATGTTGTTTACTTCTATTTCATGATTAACAACTTTATTTCTATTTACATGCATCATGTAAAAGAGCAGCGTGAAGATTCTGCTAAACATCTCCTTTTGTGTTACGGCATGAGGGTTTCCCGGGAATTTTCCAGCATGAAGGAATTGTGAGCTGTCCTCTTGTTTCCTTGAATGTTCACACAGAACAGTTATCTGTCAGACTCAAGTGTGTTCAGCACATCGCTGCATTAATTACAAACGAAGACGCAAGAGAACTGCAATCCAATTATGCATGCAACGGCATATCAGTGTGTGCGTGAGCTTGCAGTGGTTCAGGTCCATTAGTGGTATTTAGTGTGCGATATCATGGAGTGGACGACTAAAGTCAATATGTCTGAGAGACAGGACATCATAAATCCTGGTTCGGGACGGTAACACTCGAGCGACTCGTGAGTTTGTGTCTACAGCAGTCTGAAGTATGATGTCATCAGATTATATAATGAAGCTCTAGACTGCTACTGGACAGTCCAATCTCTGGTATTCTGAGGAACTTCCAGCAGAAACGCACCCTTCATTCATTGACTAACCCAATCATATTCACAGTTGTGGAAAGCACAAGCTGAAAAACACATACAGACAGCTCAGACTCTCAATCCTCCTGTGATTTGGGGGGTTTAAAGAGTTAAAAACAGCGAAAAGCTTATCCCAATTTTTGTTTTTTGAAGCAAACCGTTGGGTTAACAAATAATAAGAAAACAATAAGCTATTTACTATTTATGTATTTATATTTTAGGGCTGCGCGATTAATCACAATCTTCATTAAATTGCAATATGAGCACGTTGCAATGAATTGTTGTTTCTTGATGTTTATTTTGCTATTCAGTGCACATCTTTTGGACACTAATGAGATCTCGAATCAGAACGCATGGTGCAGAAAAGGTGCCAGTGAGAGAACACGTCACACATCGGGAGGGTAAATGAAATAATGAACACTATCATCTATCATGTATGCAAAGACACATTTTCCCTCCTGGAAAGTGTTTCTGAACACTGGATTTTGTACATGGTTAGTTACATTATTTATTTATTTCTGTCCATATTGCACAGCCCTAGATTATACTTGAGTAATAGAATAACATTAAATAAATAAATAAATAAATAGAATAACATCAAACAGAAACAACTGAAGTATTCTTTTGATCTTTTCAAGTCTGATTATGTATTTATGAAGGATAGTGTCACCACTGACAGATAGATGGCGTCTAGATGAAATGCTATTTTAAAAAGTGTGTTTAGTGTAAAAAACGTGTATTCAACACTGTCCTCAACCTGGTCTTTTTGACCCGGACAAACGATTAAAGGTTTTTGAATTGTCTCCAAGACAGTGAAGATTTTAAGCAGAAATAGAGCAATGGATGTGCTATTAGTAACACTGATACTCAAAACTACATGAGTTGGATCTGTGATTCTGATTGGTCCACGGCGCCGTCTCGCGGTCTGATATCTCTGATCATCCTGGTATTGCGAGCCATCTTTACTACTCCTCGGATCACTGTGAGATCTCTACAAGATAACACAATAATTGCAACACAAATCAATGATTCGTGTCCATTAATGTATTCATTTATTTGGCAGGTTGACTTGTAATAAGCCGGATAATGAGCTGTCATACAGCAACAGAGGTGGAAATCATCTGTTCAGGGATTTTATTTCATTGCAGATAAATATTGTCCATGTATTTATTTATTTGGTCAGTAGCCATGTAATACATGGGATAATATACACCCCTACAGGCTGATACAAGAGTCTCCACTTCACATCGATGTTCTGATCACCCTGTCGGGGTTTATTTTGTGATAATAACCAGCTGTTCATTATCACGTACATACTGACCACAAGACAAAACCCAACACGATCACACAGGAAACCCACATGTAGCTACTGAATGTTTCAGGACTCTGATATCAAACCCATTCAAGCGGCATTTCCCATTAATAACCTCTGAGACACGGTTCTGGTCCTGTGGAGCGTGATTCTGAGGCATTTGTACTCCCCTTACAGTTAAGTTTAGGGTTGGGGTAAGGGTTCATAAAATAAAACACATTCCCTTTCACTGTATTCAGCTCACTTTTGGTGACCCTCTGTGAACTTTTCACCCAGAAACTGGAGCTCACCTGGGCCAACCAGTCAACACTTCCAGCTTCAGCCATTGGGGGAAAGTGATTAACCTACCATCACCGAATCCACAGTGAGCTCAGACTGCAGGACCGTAAACCAAACAAACATTAAACAAACATATCCACGAGACGGGCACGTACCGTGACTCCCCCGCGTGAGGAACTTCATTCTGTTGATGTTGATGGGCACAGTGCCATGTTTGTTGTGGAAATGATGAATATGATGGGTCGTGCTGAGACTGGACGATACTCGAGCAGAAACCGCTGGGCCGGGAAACGCGAGTAACGCTAGAAACAAAACCAGACGCCATAAACTGGACACGCTGGTCCAGAAGGCCCTGGGCGGAGCCGAAGCTGGCGCTTGTGGGTATATCAATAATCCACTGGTCAGAAGTAATGCCCACAGGGCGGAGGATAAAGGGGGCAGGGCCTCCATGCCACACCTCCTCACGTGACAAATACAGGAAGACATGTCACATCAAATCCAAATCCATGATTCCAAGAGATTCCCTCGACCACTGGGAGGTAAAAAAAAAAAAACCTTGAATATGATCCCAGAAAAATTGCAAAGTGGAGGAAAAAAAATCGGATAAAAAATGGATAAAAAAATCTAATCCAATTTCCAGTGCTGCAATCCAACGCAGAAGTCAAACTAAACTAAAGAAAACCCCCCTTAAAACCCCCAAAGTGTAATAATATTTGCCAGTTATAGCTTACTCTTCAATCTGAATATAATCGACATCTGTATAATCTACATCTGAATACAAGACAATGGAAATCCTTCAACAAACTACAATCGTTCTGGATCTGATGGAGCGGACCTTGTCAAGAGGGTCCACAGATTATCCATCCAAAGCAAACAATTGGAGAAACTTAAATAAAAAAACAGGGAACGAGTCCCCAAGCAATGGGAACAGAAACCGAAGACACAGAGAGTTGAGAGGGGATGATAGTCCAGTTGATGAAGTCTCCTCTTAGATGATCAAACCTCCAGAGATGTGCAGAAAACACAGAGCCGTTAACAGAAAACAGAGAGGTGAATCTATTAGATAAACACGGAGACGGCACTCGGGACGGACAAACAGATGCATGGAGATGGAAATAAACCAATCCAGTGGTCTCGTCTCAGCCTCATCACTAAACCAGCACAAAACAAGCCTGTCGTCTGTCCGAACCCCTCTGTATGTCTCCAGCAGAGCGAGAGAGAGAGCCGTCCAGATCCGGGCGGGAAGGTCTCATGCTATCAGACTGGACTCTGCAGCATCTTCGGGTCCATCCTCACTCATTATGCTGATCAATCTCTAAGCGACAGTTCCCGTGGCACCAGAGAGAGAGATGTGGCAGTGCTGAAGCTGAGGAGACTCGTTGCCCGTGTGAAAGCACAGCCTGAGACTGAAAGAGATGAGCGAGACACAGCTGCAGAGAAACAGAGAGAGAGAGACTGAGGAGGTGGGAGGGAGTGAACGAGAGAGATAGAGAGTGAGAGAGAGAAAGAGGGGGCGAGCAGGGAAACACACACGGGCGGGTGACTGCTCGCTACCCTCAATGACTAATTTGGTCGCAGTAAAACCTCAAGAGGGTTTGTGTTTCTATCGCTGCACTGCGAGTCCACATTCACACCCACTGGAGACTCAAATCCCTCACGAGATCTCTTTGGAATCTCAGTTCTTTCTCAAGACAGCAGTGAGGACAAATGGAGAGCAGATGGAGACTATTTATCCTTAAAAATGACACCAGCAATCTCACGTGTCTCCTCTTTCCTTGGTTGTCCTTCTTTGATCCTTATATGGTTTTATTTGTATTATTTTCACTGTAGTCAACAGTGTTTATTTAAATGATTATTATTATTACTATTACATGCTATTATTTCTGAGATATATTCTATATTTATTAATGTGAGGACTCAGTCGGCCCCCAATCCAGCTAATCAGCCGAGGAGAGGGATAAGGCCGAGCTGGATGCGGCAGTTTGGGAGAGAGAGAGCCACACGCAGCTGCCATGTGTGTTTATGTAAACACACATGGCATTTAGTGTTTAAACATTAAACATTATTTTGATGGTTCAGCCGGTTCCCGCCTCCTCCTTGACCATTATAAACCTTGTTACATTGATGCCGAAACCCAAGGAGGAGGAGGGATGGGCTGTCATGGAGTCCTCGCCACTGCCGTCCGCCCAAACGAGCAGCCACTGCCATCCACGGGGGGACGGAGGAGCCTCTGCCAGCCGCCTGGACGCGGAGGAATGGCCGGCATCCGCGAGGAGAAGAGGGGCCTGTTGCCGGCTGCCAGGGGAGGAACGAGCTGGCGATGAACATCCCTACGATGTTTTTGTCACTACAGACACGATGAAGTGTTTTGGTTGTGGAAAGTCTGGTCATCTGATACGCAGGTGCCCAGAAAACATCGCTCATCACAGTGAGCAGAATGATGGTGTTAATGATAACACTGTGCAAAATGAAGACGGAGAAGTCGCCAGTACTTCTAATGCGCTGAGTTCTACTGCTCAAAAAAAGAGTTGTGTCAGCTGAATTGTTTTTGGTTTCTGATCAAAGTGATGAAATAAACACAACAAAGAGGCTCTGGTTAACACACACACGAGTTTGAGTCAGTTTTCTGATACGGAGTCAAACGTGGAGTGTAATTCAAAATGACATCATATTAATGGACATGGATCAGGTAGTTTTTAAAACACCTCTAAAGAGAAAACAGCATGGTTCTGAATCAGAAAGAGAGTAAGGTGGACAATGACAGCAGTGAGAGTGAATGCACTGATTCTCATGTCTCAGTTTGCTCTCAATCCAGTTGCTCATGTCTTGACTATGGAGTGGAAGAGATAAGAAAGTGAAAGTGACCAAAAACATGAGAGGAATATTTTGCAGATCTCAGAAGACTTCTGGAGAATATTAATTGTTCAATGAGTGAAGGAAGATTTATAGATAAAGAAGTATAGCGTTTGAATAAAATTGTTACTAAAATCCAACTCCAATTGAGTAATGATGATGAAATGGTTTAGTTGGATGTTTTGTCTTCTGTAGTCTAATTTCCTTTTCATTTTCAATGATGAACAACAATGCATTGCATCTTTAAATGTGAATGGGGCTAGAGACTGCAGAAAGAGAGCACAGATACATGAAGTAATAAAACAGAGTAAAATAGATGTCAGTTTTTACAGGAGACACATAGCGATGGAGAAATCACTACTGAATGGGCTAAGGAGTGGGGAGGTCTCCTTTATTTGAGTCATAATACTTCACTCAGTGGAGGAGTTGCCGTTTTGTTTAATAAGAATTTTACTCCCTCATCTTATTCAGTTGAAGGGATTGTAAAATGTAGATGTTTAAAGATTCAGGCTCAATTTGAAGATCATGTTTTTGCTTTTGTTTGTACATATGCACCAACCTCACGGATAGAAAGGATGTTGTTTCTAGATAAATTGAATACAGTAATAGAAAAGTGTGATGATGGGGAATTTTTGGTTTTGGGAGGAGATTTTAATTGTGTTGAAAGAAACAGATAGGAATCATGCAGAGCCACATATGGCTTCATGTTGAAAACTGATAGAAATTATAGAAGCAAATGAGCTGTGTGATGTGTGGAGAAATTTTAATTCTAATGTTAAACAATATACATGGACACGTGCTCGTGATAATTTGTTGTCAATGGCACAATTAGATAGATTTTATGTTTTCAAATATCATCTTAGTTACTTCATGAATGGTTCAATTGTTCCAGTAGGTTTCTCTTACCATAGTTTGGTTTTGTGTAAAATGATTGTAAGTTCTGTTAAGTTAAAAAGTCCCTTTTGGCATTTTAATGTGACATTGTTTCAGATTTACAGTTTAAAGATATTTTACTTTTATTGGAAGTCTTTTAGAGAACAAAAAAATACTTTTTCTTCTTTACAAGAATGGTGGGACATTGGGAAAGTAAATATCAAGCAATTATGTCAACAATATACTCAAAATGTCACAAAAATCTTAACTCGGTCTATAGAGAATTTAGAAAATGAAATTTTAGAATTTCAAGTTTTAATTCAGGAAACAGGAAATCAAGACCATTTAGATTCTCTTTTTATGAAAAGATCAGCCTTAAAGAAAGGCACAAGGAGCATTGGTCAGATCACGTTTTCAGAATATGGAGCAGATGGATGTTCCCTCAAAGTTTTTTTTTTTTTGGATTAGAAAAAAAGAATGGTCAAAGACGATTCATACAGAATTTACGTTCTGAAACTGGGATTCTTTTATCAGACCCAGCCGAATTGAGAAAAAGAGCAGTAACATTTTATAAAAATCTTTTATAGTCATGATCATAGGACAAATCAAGATGTTAATCACATCTTCTTTGAAGATCTGCCAAAATGTCCGTAAGTGCCAATGCAAAACTAAGTAATTACTTTAAAAGAACTGTATGAAGCCCTCCAGAGTATGCAGAATGGGAAAGTTCCAGGGATAGATGGAATTCCCTTTGAATTCTATGAAGCATACTGGGCCATCATAAGCGAGGACTTGCTTGAAGTTATTAGTGACAGTTTAGTTGTTTTTTTTTTTTTACCACTGAGTAGACGGAGAGCAGTTCTTACTCTCCTCCCAAACAAAGGAGATTTAAGCGATATTAAGAAATGGAGACCAGTGTCTTTACTGTGCTCTGACTACAAAATTCTGTCCAAAGTATTGGCAAACAGATTAGGGGAAGTTTTAGGGGACATAATTAATCCTGACCAATCCTAAATTTTAATTCAGTTTTTAAAGGCTATATAAAATTATTATATAATGACATTGAGATTATGTTGAAAATTAATGGTGGTTTGTGTGCTCCTTTTAATGTCCAGCGTGGTGTAAGGCAAGGTTGTTCATTATCAGGCATGCTTTACACCTTAGCAATAGAACCACTTTTGCAAAGATTAAGAGGGGTTGTAAAAGGCCTATCCTTGATTAACTGTAAAAGTACTTGTGTTTTCTCAGATTATGCTGATGACATTATTGTTATTGTTAAAGAGCAAAATGATGTGAACATTTTAATGAAAACTTTGGAAGATTTTGAGGTGATATCAGCTTCAAAGGTTAATTGGGTAAAAAGTGAAGCTGTTTTGGTGGGAGAGTGGATAACAGTGACCCCCAAACTCCCAAATGGTCTGATGTGGAAAAAAGATGGCTTCAAGTATTTGGGAGATGAGTCTTTTCAATTAAAAAATTGGGAAGGGATGGTTGAGAAATTAAAGGGCCGTTTGGATAAATGGAAGTGGATTAAGCAAATACTGTCTTATAGGGGTCGAACCCTTATTATAAATAACCTTGTTGCTTCATCTCTTTGGCATCGGCTGACTTGTGTTGATCCGCCACCACTTTTTCTTGCTAAGATCCAATCAATGTTGATAGACTTTTTCTGGGATAAAATGCACTGGGTGGTCCATAACATCTTGTACTTACCAAACGAAGAAGGTGGACAAGGACTTGTGCATTTGCCAAGCAGGACGGTGACCTTTCGAGTAAACTTTATAAACGTTTCCTGATAGGCCCAGAGTCTGTAAGTTGGAGACCAGTGGCAAGTGCCATTTTAAGAACTGTTGCAGGTCCAAGTCTGGACAAATCCTTATTTTGATTGGATCCAAAAACTTTAAATGTGGCAAATTTTCCAGTTTTTTATCAGAACCTTGTTAAATTATAAAATCCAAAGGATAAGAAATCCCATATCCTTGTATTGGTTTCTGGAAGAGCCATTGGTCTATGGTGCAAGACTGGACATAACAAGTGCATTGTTGTCATTGACTAAAGCCTTTATAAATGCTAATATGGCAACTCTTCGTCAACTTATAAGTTTGGCAGGACCAGATTTTGTTGAGGTGCATGCGGTGGCAATGCAATTGGGGGTTAGATCCACTCGAATGGTTGAAAAGTTACTACAAAAGATGCAGACTCTTCTTATACAGCAGAAGAGACTGATTTACTCAGGAAATATAGTGATGGAGAAATTACTCCCAATGATAAAGATTTTTTTCCAAAGTTGTTGATTTCACCTAATTTAGAGGAGTATGGTGGACTTTTTCTGGATTCAAATTTATGGACATGAACTTTGAAGAAGTGAATGGAAAAAATGTATAAGTCATGTGTTAAATGTTTTAACAAAAAAGCACTAAACGGAAGAATTGATACCCCCTGGCGATCTATTTTAGATATGGCTGAAATTGTTAAGCCGAATTGGAGAACGTTTTACAAGCCACCATTAACTAAAAAAATTGGAGACTTGCAGTGGAGAATTTTACATTGTATTATTGCTGTAAATGCTTTTATATCTGTGTTGAATCCTGATGTCAGCCAAGAATGTCCATTTTGCTCTCAAAGGGAGGCTGTTTTTCATGTTTTTATGCATTGTTATAGACTTAAACCTTTATTTGAGGTTTTTCAGAACTTGTTTAAATCCTTTGATGATGATTTTTCAATGCAAACTTTCATTCATGGTGTTAAATACACAAAGAGACGACAGAGAGAGTGTCAGTTGGGAAAAGTAAATTGGTAATATACATGAGTAGGAAAGATAAAGTCATGATTTTAATATTTTTTTGTGCCATGGTAAAATCCAGATTGTTGACTGATTTTAGTTTTATAAAGCTACTTCATATATTGCAATGTTTGAGGATGTCTGGTGCTACGGAGAGGTTTTGTGCACTGTTGTAGATAATGAACTTCATTTTACTCAATTTATATAATTTTGTTTCAGGTTTTATATAATGTTTTTTATAAGTGGAAATAATTTGTAATAAATCTCTCTCTCTCTCTCTCTCTCTCTCTCTGTCTGTGATGAGGAGGAGGGTGTGGCCGGGCCATGATGGCACATGTCTGGTGCTGAATCAGCTGATCAGCGGAAGAGCGAGATAAGGGGAAGCCGAAGGCATCGGTTGGGGAGAGAGAGTGGCGCACATGGCCGCGTTGCACCTGTGTCTGTTTGTGTAATGGTTTGTTCATTTTAAGTTTACCCTTAAAGTTTATGTTTACTGGTCAAACTAATGTTTCGTGAAACTTAAAAATACATAAACATAAACACACATAGCAGCTGCGTGTGGCTCTCATTCTCCTGTACTGCCACATCCGGCTCGTCTTCATCCCTCTCCTCGGCTGATTGCCTGATTGGGGGCCGACCGTGCGCACTCACGGTCGGCCAGGATTCGAACCACCAACCCTGCGATTAGTGGCCGACCCGCCTCTGTTGTAGGGGTGGTTAGTTATCAGTGAATTATATATGTTTAAGATGTAAGAAATGAACAGGAATCTTACTGAAATGCTTTTTGAAAGTAGGCTGCAAGATTGTTTGAAGATTGATTTTGGATTGTGTCACTATAGACAAAGATCTCAATATGAACTCAAACATATCTCTTCAAATTAGTTATCCACATTCGTTTTATAGCTCTACACTCTTCAACAATGTCTTGTATGTTTCCTTTATGAGCAACATATGCAACAATACTGAGATGAAGAGACAGATAGAAAGAGAGAGAGAGAGAGAGATTAGTGTTAGATATGGTTGGAAGGGGTCAAAAGTCCCCAGAGGTTGAGGGAAAGCACCATGAGGAGAAGCTGTGATTCATCAACAGAGCAGAGAATAAGCACATTAGATAATCATCTCACTGAGACATGATCCTCTGGCTGAAATAAGTGACTCTTCTGCCAGTGGTCAGTGGCTCCTGCTTTGTCACAGAGAATACTACAGACTATCACCTCTCAGCATCTGACCACTCTTCATGTGCATCAGTTTGGACTCATTTCACAAACACAGACCGAGCTGTGTGTTCTGACTCCTGGATTCAGACTCCATCAAGAGCTGATCCTCTGCTTGAACCCCTGTGGCCAAGAAGAATGAAGCGTTACCTGTGGAAACAACCAGGAGTGGTGGTGGCGTAGTGGGCTAAAGCACATAACTGTTAATCAGAAGGTTGCTGGTTTGATCCCCACAGCCACCACCATTGTGTCCTTGAGTAAGACACTTAACTCCAGGTTGCTCCGGGGGGATTGTCCCTGTAATAAGTGCACTGTAAGTCGCTTTGGATAAAAACGTCTGCCAAATGCATTAATGTATAATGTATATAACAAATAACCACAGAACACTGCAAGAATGGATCATTGTAGTCATTATTAATAGTGTTGTGGTGCAGTGGTTAAAAACACAGACTTTAAGCAACTACTGCGGACGTGACGGCTCATTCATCAACAACAAAATGTCATTTAAATAGCAAGAGAAGGGTTGCTCTGAGTTTTTTTTTACTATTGTAGGATATTCACAAGTCTAAAATAAACATGATATTACTACAAACTACAAATTGTGTACTTTTCTGGTAAGACATGATATTTACAGTATATCCCTAGTCTGTCATGTAGCATGAACTATGTAAGAGATACTGTACAGTCAGCCGGGTGTCATAGAAAAATAAACCCAGACAGGATGATCAGGACCCCGGTGTGAAGTGGAGACTCTTGCATCACCCTGAAGGGGTTTATTTTGTTATAACAACTAGCTGGCTGTACAATATCCCGCTTATTACATGGCAAATAAATAAATACCTGCACATGAAACACTGGCATGAGTTGAATTATTTGATCAACTTAATTTTAGAGATCACACAGAGATCCAAGAAGCAGGAGAGATGACTCACAATACTGAGCGGTCTGAAATATGGATGTGCGGTTGTTCCTCAGAAATATCAGACCACTAGATTGTGCCATTGACCAATCAGAATGGAGTTTTCCAGAGAGCCGTGAAATATAGCAAAGTAGCAATTCTCCCACCGTTACAACAACAACATTTCCAATATCAGTAAGTAAGTGATGTTGTGTATGCACTAAAGAACACAGATCGTCGTAGCCACTGCTTAAAGCCCATACCGAGTGCCCAATTGCAATAAACAATACATTTTTTTACCCAACATTTTTTGACTTGTCTTCCTGTAAAAACATCCAAGAAACCCAAAGACATACACTCTGAGGAGTAAAGTATCTGCAAAATGCATCAATGTAAATATGTCTCTAATTAACTTGAGTGAACATAATAGACTTCCTCTGTTGTTCTGCAGTCTCTGTATCTCAACTCTTCTGTTTAGCGGCTGACATCTGGTGTTGCTGTTCCTGCATGATGAATCACTTGTGTTTTTCCTTATCCACAAGTGGCTCTGGATTAAATGCGTCTGATATATGAATAAATGTAGATGATCTGAAACGGAGTTGGTGGATAGAATCAGACGATTCCCAAGTGCATCAGATCGTGTCAGTGTGACTGAAGAACTACAATGAAATACTGAAACCTGTTATTTCTGTCTAATGTAGAAACCCTTATGGCAGATTTCCACCAATATATGAGAGGAATGAGTTAGAATGACAGAACCAGACTAGCAGAACGACACTGATGGATCAAACTAAACTAGTTTGCTGGTCTCAGGCTGATTAAGTTATCTGTTTTAGATTTTGTTTTAGGATTTGTTCACTTGTCAGCAGGTCAGGTTGGGAGACCTGCTTAAACCAGATAAAACCAGCAAACCATTTATCCTGTGTGCCTCCAGCTTGTGTGAATGAATCTAATCAACCTGTTTATCAAGCTATGTGGGAGGGAATTGTATACTAAAAATCGATTGGCCTACCTCAATGCTTTAATGCTTCTCACACACTTCCATCCTCTGCACACGCTCATGGAATGCAGCGAGCTCCAGTAATCATCAAACAGAATAACAAGCCAAGAAGACAAATGAATTCACTGATAGCATCAAGGTTAATGCTCTTCTGCACGCAGTGGTCTCACCGAGTCAACGGACACAAATGCGGGAGACGCATCTGACCAGCAATCAGACAAAATCGATCAAGTCGAACAGACACGGCCCAGGGTATTAGAATATTCTGAGAGAGAGTTACTCTTCAAACAATTCTGGCTTCTGGCTCAAACATACATTAAAACTGTGCAAATTAAGTCATATTTTTCTTTATTAACAATGCAAAATACAATATCTTGTCAAATACAACAGAAAAGACAAACATTAGGCTTAGCTAACTAAAGAGTAACAGGACATTTCATCAGTCACTGGATTTCTATTTTTACTGTCACAATGACTTGCCCTGGCCACAGTGAATTTCATCCATCCAAACATCCATCTATCCATCAATGAATGAGCATTACAGTTATATAGTGCTTTCTGACACTACACTCAAAGCGCTTTACGCAGTGAACGGGACTCTCCTCAACCACCACCTGTGTGCAGTATCCACCTGGCGGCCATAGTGCACCAATACACCTATCACACACCAGCTATTGGTGGAGAGGAGAGAGTAGAGTGATACAGCCAATTAATGGATGGGGATTAT
>JAVLUX010000099.1:6180000-6182500 GCA_032164185.1 Moxostoma hubbsi
TTAATTTTAAAGTACATTTGAGAACTCTTGAGTGTGAAACTGGACAGGGTCCTCACCTGCTGCTAGTCGCTCACCTGTGACCAATTCAACAAAAGTCTGTGGACACACAGTCTCTGCTAGCTAACACGATTACACAAACCTGATGTGAACGCCGTCCCCTTCCATTACATGCCCCCCAAAGACTGTGAGACGCCCGGCGGTGTCTCCTTATCCCGTCTGTGGCTGCTGTTTGAGTCTGTACACATGCATGTTGAGGGGTTTGATTTACTGAAAAGCAACATAAATGTGTCATTGTGTCGGCAAGATCCGGAACAGAAAAGTGTGAGAACTGATAGACAAAGACAACAACCATCTCTTCTTCTTCTAAATGTCACTAGAGCTGCTGCTCGTACGGACAGATCCGCTACTTTCTCTCAGAGCCGGTGTGTTGATTTTAAACACCAAAGAGTAAAAACTCATCTGTTTTGGAGAACATCTCACTCACGTTCAGGACTGTTTCTGATGTGTGTTGTCATTGGGACAGGTAATTTGGGGTTGTGCTGAATAATTAATGAGGTGCATAATTATGGGATGTTTCAGCTCTCTGAGATTTTAAAGCTCAGATTCTCCTGTAGATCCAGAACGGTTCTTGATAACCTGAGAGATGAAATGTTGCATCGCACAAAATGGCACTTTATACACAGATGACAGGACTTGTTGTGTGAATGCACATAACCCAAATTTCCTCCATATGTGTAAACAAAAGCATACTAATTATAAACACAATTTCCAAATAAATATCATCATGCTTTCTTGCTTTTTTTAATCTCAAGTGTACTCGAGGCAGTTGGCAAACCTGCATTATAATGAAAACCCTTCATTTACTAATGAAGCGTTTAATACACACCTCATTTAAGAAGCCAATTCAAATTATGCAAACTATGTTTCTTAAAATAGACTAACTATATAAAAGAAAACATGGCTTACTCTTTTAAACTAGAGTGCCATTTTATTCTTAATAAAAGTTTTAATGAGCAGTACTTGTTCAAAATAATAAATCTTAAACTGAAAATACCAGCACAAGAAAACAAAACCTTTAGTCTATTATTTTGACAGTGGTGTTTACTAATTCAAGCTTCACTATAATTACTGCTCACAGTAATTTGATCACACCTCTAACAATAAGTGTTTAAAGTTCATTGTTGTGCTTTTGAGTGTTGTTGAGGAGAGGTGTGCTGTTACTTTACTAACAGATCACACTTACTACTTACACCATAACCAGACACCAGAATATCACAGAGACTTCAGGGTGCAGGAGTCTTTTCAGGAGAGCCAATAAGAAACACCCTAGCAACCACCCAGAACACCATAGCAACCACATACCTGCACCCTAGCAACCACCCAGAACACCACAGAAACCACCAACCACCCTTTTTTAACCATCCAGAACACTCCAGTTACCAGCTAGAACACCTTAGCAACCACTCAGAACACCCTAGCTACCACCTAATGCACCATGTCAACCACCCATAACACTCTAGTAACAACCCAGATTACCTTTGCAACCACCCAAAATACCATAGCGACCACCCAAAAGACCTTAGCAACCACGCAGAACACAAGAAAAACCACCCAGAAGACCATATAAACCAATCAGAACACCATAGATACTACACATAAGACATTTTTAACCATCCAGAACACTCCAGTAACCAGATAGAATACCTTAGCAACCACTGAGATCACTATAGACACCACCCAGAAGACCGTAGCAACCACTCATAACGCCATATAAACCACCCAGAAGACCTTAGCAACTATCCAGAACACTCCAGTAACCAGCCAGAACACCTTAGCAACCACACAAAACACGCTAGCACAAAGTACACATTAGCAATCACACAGAACAACCTAGAAACCACAAAGAACACCCTAGCAACCACCTAGTATACCTTAGCAACCACCCGGTACACATTAGCATCATGACGGAGAGTTTTGCGTACACAAATGCCACTCAAAATCATGTAAATATTGAGTTTTAAGAAAAATAATCAAATTTTCCATTTGAATCAATTTATTTCTCTCACACCATTGGCAAACAAGACAAGATACCTCATGTCATTCTGCTTCAAGTAAATGCATCTTGTTTTAAAAATGTTTATATATTTCATTGGAAAAAATCAGTATTTTTGTATCTTTTGTATCTGGCAAATGTGAGCACAGTTTGAGACATTGTTGAGATCTCTTCCGAAACTGATTTTTACGTTCTACAGGATGTCTATATATTTAGTAGATTCATTGCCAAATAGTTGAAAGAAATCTGTCGGCCATTGACTGAACAAACAGATAGTCCCGCCCCCAACTCACGCCATTGGTTGAGACAATGTTGCTGTGTCTGGCTGGACGGGACATTTTTATAGTGCCACAGAGACACAGTGTTTACATTACGTATTTCAATACAGAACAAGTCACGCACTTTAAGCATCATCTGATAGGTGATTGTGATGAATTGAATCGAGTC
>JAVLUX010000099.1:6187500-6212500 GCA_032164185.1 Moxostoma hubbsi
CATGCTTTTGACGTACCGGGTGGGGCTTTGCGGCGGGGGGAGCAGGTAATAGCGTGTCGGGAGGCAAAAAAGCATTCAGAGGCTTGGGTGCTGAGAAAAGACTCAAAGCATTACCTTGCTCCGAGCACCCGGCAGGGGGCGAGATAGAGACTGAGGAAGAGGCGGCAGCCCAGTTGAGTCCTCTGCGTCAGACACCTGGACGCTCTCTGTTGCAGCACTGATGTCCTCATCCAATTCCGGGGGCTCAAGGGAGAATGCCGGCTGGCCGTGAGGCGAGCCGCAATCATCCCGAGCTTGGATGGAAGCAAGCGAGTGTGCTGTTGGGTGGGTGTTTCGTGGGGATTTACCCAGCAAAACTGAGCCCGTCGTCATCCCCAATCGCCTTCATCACCAGATGGGTCATCCTAAATCCCGTGGGAAGAAGGAGCGACACGAGGGGGGGCATCTGAAGTTGCGTTCACCTTAAGGAAGGAGAGCCACGACCGCAACGCTGCCATGGTCATGTTCTCACAGTGAGTGCATTAACTATCCACAAACGGCGCCTCAGTGTGAACGCTGCCCAGGCACACGTCTGTGGCTGTTGGTCTTGGAGAGATATTGACCACATCCAGGAACTACACAGAGGCGGAAGGGCATCTTTAAAAAAAAGTGCTGTGATTTATCGTGTCGTGACGTACTGTGTCGTATTGTATTTTGTTGTGTTGTGTATTGTTGTGAATAATTGTGTCACGTTATTGTATTGTGCTGTGTTGCGTTGCTTTATTAAGTTAATGTAATATACTATATGTGAGAGTTAAATTTTTTAAGGCTTGTAAACACAGCACCAACAAACAGCAGCAGGGTTTACAAACTGATCTAGCAAAACCCAACAACCTTGTGTCAACAGAAATGATCATTACTTCAGTATTAAAACAGATGTCAATAAAGAGTTTGTGTGTTTCATTTTAAACTAATTGAATCATATTAAGTGTCTGTGGCGTGTGTTGTTAACCCTCTCACTGCTTTTAGAACGGGCAAAGGCTTGAACATAAAGTGAAAGAGAGTAAGAGAAATGCCATGAAGCGTGTGAAAGAAACTGCTCAGATCGGCCACAAATCAACAGTTAAAGAGGCTCTGGATGAGAACGTAGCTGCCAGCTGCTACAATTACCCTGAGCGCTGTCAGCCGCTATGCTAATGATACAGTGATTAATGCTGGAGACCAGTGGAGAGATGTTAGCTGTGAACTAGCGCAACTCTGGACATCCAATAACACAGTGGAGAGTTCTTTATATCGTACAGGTGACAAGATAACCAAACCAAACAACTAAATGACCAAGTCAAACCAATTTAACCAGATTACAGTTACAGAAGAAGCTCCACTCGCAAACTGTTTGCCAAGCGACAGACTACTCATATTTAAAAGGAGGATTCATACTGCTCTCTTCCATACAGTGAAAACATCTCAGATCTGATCTCTTCAGACATCAGTGACATTAAGCATAATCCTCTATTGAACAATCGTGATGCGGCAGGTTTTAATGACCTATTTAAAGAAGCAGTTATTAATAAATGAATGCAACAAATGCATCAAAATTATCATAAGTGGAAGCTTCTTAAAGGGTCACTACGTAACATCTGTTTAATTACAAAAGGATCACAATATAGATCCAATGAACTGAGAAACAGAACAGAATCAATCTTGAAAGAAGCGAGACATTCATTTATTTATTTTTATGGAGAGAAGTCCTTCAGACTTCGAACTTACTGACAAATGAGATAAGAGCTTTTTGTCATTTTTCCAGTGCGCTGGTGGCTGTATAAGTACTGTATATTTACTCAACAATACTCTTCACTCATCTCACCACAGATTCTACATACAGTAAACTCATTAAAAACATGGAAATATCACAATGAAACAGTTATGACAAATTAGGTAAAATATGAATCTTATGCAATGACAGCTGAATAAGGTACATGAAAACATACTATGTTTGTAACACAGTGATTTCTAATCTATAGATACAATAGACCATCTGAAACAGTATTGAACTGAACACACACTGCTCTCTCATGACAGTGAAAGAGATGTAAATGGAAGAACATCAGGTCTGAAGCACAACACACAATTATGAATCTGTAGCAGGAATACATCTGGGTGAAATGAGCGATGAAGAGAGTTACTGAACGCCCCTGTGACCAGTTACTGCTCAAAATAACCATGCATAAATCTCCTTATTTGTTTCATGGAAGACAGAAAGACATAAGAGTTTGGAACAACAACACGAATTGTCATTTTTAGGTAAAATATCCTAATAAGGTAAACATTGATCACTGAGTAATTTACTGGCCGGTTACACGACTAGTAAAAGTGGGAAGTCATGCAAATCCAAATCCACAAGACGATCATTTATTAAGAACATAAACTGATCATTTAAAAAAAGGGACACAGACTGAATGATTGACTATTGAATAAATGGTGGGATAAATGTTCAATCTCATCAGTTTAAATAGACAGAAACATCCCTCACTGAAGTCATTAAAACATCTGTACAAGTTATTATTTTCTCCTCAAAACATTTACAGGCACGGTATGGCTCATGAATATTAATTATGCATTGAGACGTTTGCCACAGCTGATGGATAAAAGGGGCACATCGTTAAGTGAGATTGAGTTAAGTTTAAAACATCATTCAACACTACAGTCAAACAAAATGAATCTTAACATATAACGTATGCCTCCCAAAATGTAAATAAATAATAGAAAAACTGAATAAAACATTAGAATAGAATAATACAACAATAAAATAAAGTAGAATAAACAATAAATAAATAAAGATAAATAATATAGAAAAATAATAATAAAATAAAATAAATATGGATCCATGGATGGATGGAATAATAAAATAAAATAAATAATAAAAAATATAGATATATATTAAATTGAATATTAGAGAATACTCAAACCAAAATTATGATGCCAATATGAAACGCCAATATGAGTCCACATGGTGGCGACGCGCCTCAATCCGGGTGGCGGAGGACTAATCTCAGTTGCCTCTGTGTCTGAGACCGTCAATCCGCTCCTCTTATCACGTGATTGTTGAGTGCGTTACCGTGGAGATGTAGCGCATGTGGAGACTTCACGCTATGAACATGGTTGCAGATGACACGGCCATCCTTGCACTGCTCAATAATAACATCAACGACTCTCTCTCTGCTTATCACCACTCCATATCCCATTATAGCACATGGTGTGATGATAACTTTCTCCACCTTCCCATCTCAAAAACTAAAGGACAGCTCTTTAGCCCCCCAAAACACTGATTCATCCCCCCAGTCTCACCATCTGAGTATTTCAGATACCTTTACATTACACTGAACAATAAACTCAGCTTCAATCAGCACACAATGGACATTTACAAGCTTTGTCAACAGAGACTTACAGCCATCCGTTAACTAAAGCACTTCTCTGTCCAACCGAAACTACTCCTTCCACCGTACCGTAGCATTATTAAGGTGCCATCTGTTTTTTCCATATGCTTACAGTCACTAATAAGAACAAACTCTTAAAGACTCATTTCGCTTGAAAACTCATCGGTATTCCCACCCACAACTTATCTGATGGTGTCACCACATCTCTGATCCTCAAAGCACTCTCAATCATACATGACCCATAACACCCACTCTACCAGCACTTCACCCCCTTCCTTCTGGTCATAGGTATAGACTAACCATGTGCAGGAAGGAGCTTTACATACATAACCCACTCTTAAACTTCAAGAAAACCAGCCTGTGATGCGTAAGTTTCAATCCATCTATCTATCTGTCTATTTATCTATCTGTCTCACGGTGACGTCACTGGACTTCCTGTTGCTGACGACACGCTGCACGAGTGTTTGTTTGTAGCCTGCTCAGGCTGCTTAGCATTGCTTATTCTTATTCTCAAACGTTCATCATTATATTCATCGTTATTTTCTTTTGTCATTTTACAGCATTTCAGGTTTTTCCGCTTTTCGACTTTTTCAGCTGCATGTGTTTTACCTGTTGCTGCTGGCACCAAGCTAGAGTCTGTGTTTGTAGCCTGCTAGTTTTTTAGCATCGCTTATATATCTGTTTTCAGCCTTTAATCCTTAACATCTGCCATTTTTAAGCGTGCATCGTGTTTTCCCTCGTATTATTCTCTTATTGCGATTCAACTGCGCGCATATTCAGCCTGCATCTACGTTCTATTTTTATCGTGATTAAACTGCGTGCATTTGTTCCTGTTTTTTCTCCTTTGTGGTACACAGATTATTGGATCGATCTCAAAGCACCACTTATCAAGAACAACCAACAACAACAAACAATTGCATGAAGGATTCACATCGATCTCAAACACTCACCACTCAGGAACAACCAACAACAAACAACTACGTTAAGTCATGGCATCAGCTCATGTTATTTCTTCCTGCATTGCATGTCACATGTTTACAATAGCCTCCTCCATCTGCAGTGAGGGATTCACATGTGATAAATGTAAGAAATTAGTCAGGCTGATGGAGAAGGTAAATGAGTTAGAGACTCTCATCCGAAAGCTAGTGGAGGTCAGTGAGAAAGAGAAGCCGGTAGATACTGTTTTGGATGCGAGTAGTACAGAGAGCAACACACACACACACTTTGGCTCCGGCTGTAGAGCCCCTGCAGCAGAGCGTTTGGGTGACGTCTCGGCGGCATACACGCTCAACAAAGAGACACCACTCTTCTGTTCCTGTTAGGATCACCAATCGTTTCTCCCCACTCAAGGATACACCCACTGAGAATCGTGTTGAAAGAGCCCTTGTTATTGGTGATTCTACTGTAAGGAACGTGGAAATAGAAACTCCAGCCACTATCTAAAATTGTTATCCATGTAGGCACTAACGATGTCCGGCTTGGTCCCCTTCCTGCTCGTGGTGACAAGGTTTATAGTAGATTAGTGTCACTGAATGGCTGGACGTCTGAGTGATGTCTGAAGAATAAAATAGGATTTATAGACAATTGAAAGGGGTAGACCTGACCTGCTAAAGAGAGAAGGACTCCATCCCTCCATCCCTCCAGGGAAGGTGCCGCTCTCCTCTCATGTAATTTGGCTCATCATCTTCATAGTGATAGTATTTGTTTAACTGGGGCCCAGGTCAGGAAGAAGACAAACTGGTTAATCCGAACATCTGCTAGCTGCCTTGAGACATCACACAGGTCACATGAACTACAACACACAGAGACTGTATCACCTAGATATCATATAGGGACTGTGTCTGTTCCACGAACTACCAAACACAATACCTTCACTAAATAATTTAGAAAAAATCTGATTAAGGTCAAACTTGAACAAATCAAACAAATTAAAAATACACATCATATAAAAATAGGGCTACTAAACATTAGATCTCTTTCTACCAAAGCACTAATTGTTAATGAAATGATCACAGATCATAGATTGGATGCGCTCTGTTTGACTGAAACCTGCTTAAACTGGATGAATATATTAGTTTAAATGAATCTACTCCCCCAGGTTATTGTTATAAACATGAGCCTTGTCTGAAGGGTCGAGGGGGAGGTGTTGCTACAATTTACAGTGAAGTTGTTGTTGTTACTCAGAGGACAAGATATAAATGTAAGTCTTTTGAACTAATAATGCTTAATGTGACACCGTCAGATATAAATCAAAAAATCTCTGTCATCTTTTGTCCTTGTTACAGTATATAGATCACCCGGGCCGTATTCTGATTTCCTTGGTGAATTTGCAAATGTTTTATCAGATCTTGTAGTTACTGTAGATAGAGCTTTAATTGCTGGTGACTTCAACATTCACATAGATAATGAAAATGACACATTGGGATAGGCATTTATCGATATTCTCAACCCTCTTGGAGTCAGATAAAATGTAACAGGACCAACTCATCCCCCATAATCATATGCTAGATTTAATTCTGTCATATGGAGTTGATGTTGATAATATAGAAATACTGCAGCAGAGCACTGACATCTCGGATCATTACCTCATCTCTTGTATGCTACGATCAGCTAATGTTACTCAATCTACTACAGGCTATTGTTCAGGTAGAACTATTCTTTCGACCACTAAAGATAGCTTCACTAATAATCTTCCAGATCTATCTCATACACTCAATAAACCCCAAAGCCCAGAAGAACTTGATGTAATAACAAAAAATATAAATGCAGTCTTCTCTAACACTCTTGATATTGTTGCCCCACTTCGATAAAAGAAAATTAAAGAAATAAGCCCTGCACCATGATACAATGATCACACTCATGCTCTCAAGAGAGCAGCTCGGAAAATGGACCGTATGTGGAAAAATACAAAATTAGAAGTATTTTGTGGTGCATGGAAGGATAGTGTCTCTAGGTACAGACAGGCACTAAAAGCTGCCAGGTCAGCATATTTTAGTAAACTCATAGTAAATAACCACAACAATCAAGCCTCAACAGAACCAGATATTACGTCGCAGTACAAGAGTAATGACTTCATGAATTTCTTTACAGATAAAATTGAAATAATCAGAAATAAAATTGGAATTATGCAATCATCTGTCATAGCACCTCAGAAAACAGTGTCTAATAATTTTCCTCATGTGCAACTTCAATCCTACTCTGTCATTGGTCATGAAGAGCTAAAAAAAAACTAACCAAAACAACAAAAGCCACAACATGTTTGTTAAATCCAATACCATCTAAGCTCTTAAAAGAGGTATCTCCTGTAATTTCAGAACCTCTTCTTAATATTATTAACTCCTCACTATGCTTAGGACATGTCCCAAAAAACTTTAAAATGGCAATTATCAAACTGCTTATTAAGAAGCCACAACATGATCCTGGAGAACTGGCTAATTATAGACTGATTTCAAATCTCCCGTTTATGTCAAAATACTAGAAAAGGTAGTGTCCTCACAAATATGTTCACTTCTACAGAGAAATGGTATATATGAACAATTTCAATCAGGATTTAGGCCTCATCACAGTACAGAGACTGCACTTATCAGAGTTACAAATGACTTGCTCTTATCATCTGATCGCGGCTGCATTTCTCTTCTAGTGCTTTTAGATCTTAGTGCTGCATTCGATACGATAGATCACGACATTCTCTTGAATAGGCTGGAGAATTATGTTGGCATCTGTGGAGTTGCATTAGCATGGTTTAGGTCATATTTAGCAGACCGCTACCACTTTGTCTATGTAAATGAGGAATTGTCAAACCAAACAATAGTATGGAATGCCACAGGGATCAGTTTTAGGGCCTCTGCTTTTCTCCTTATATATGCTTCCCCTGGGAGATATTATCAGGAATCCTGGAATAAGTTTCCACTGCTATGCCGACGATACACAACTTGTTTCTTCTAAACCTGTTGAGACGTCACAATTCTCCAAATTAGCAGAGTGTATCAATGAAATAAAAGATTGGATGGCCAGAAATGTCCTTCTACTCAATTCTGACAAAACTACTACTTATTATTGGTACTATTTATTGGACCAAAAAACTCAACAATAATTTGACTCTGGATGGATGTTCTGTTACATCATCTAGAACAGCAAAGAACATACGTGTTATATTCGATACCAATCAGTCCTTTGAAAATCAAATTACCAATGTTTGTAGAACAGCATTCTTCCACCTAAGCAATATTGCTAAATTAAGGCACATGCTCTCTTTTGCTGATGCCGAAAAACTAATTAATGCGTTCATGACCTAAAGACGAGATTATTGTAATGCATTACTGGGAGGATGTCCAACAAGATCAATAAATAAACTTAAATTGGTTCAAAATGCAGCAGCCAGAATGCTAACGAGAACTAGGAAATATGATCATATTAGCCCCATTTTATCATTGTTACATTGTTACCTGTTAAATTAAATATTAATTTAAAACTTCTGTTAACTACATACAAAGCTTTGAACGGTCTAGCTCAGCAGTACTTAAGTGATCTTCTACCACGCTATATTCATCACCATCATTACGATCGCACAATTCTGGCCTGTTAATAGTTCCTAGAATATCAAAATCCACAAAAGGAGGTAGATCCTTTACATATTTGGCTCCTAAACTATGGAATAGTCTCCCTAACACTGTTCGAGATGCAGACACACTCTCTCAGTTTAAGTCTAGACTAAAGACTCATCTATTTAGCCAGGCATACACCTAATTTATCCTCCAACCCACAATTAGGCTGCTTTAGTTGGGTCTGCCGAACCAGAAACATTGATCATGATTTAAAACTCTGCAATAAATTTAATGGCATCTATTCTAATATTATTTTATTTGTTTCCCTGTCTCAACCTCGGGACTCCTATCCTGAGGTCACTAGAACCAGCTGGATCCAGCACCATTGCTGCTTCGTGTTGGACTCCACTGCTACATGTCTCTGTGTGATGATGACTAAATGCAGCCGGTGCCAGCCAAACATCACTTCAGTCTATTATGATGGACTTCAGACGATGAACTGATGCCAAATCCAACCATAAGACATGGGACAATTCCTATGCCATTGTCTGAACCTTGGATTTAGGATGGACCCCTCCAAACCTCACCGAAATGACCGGCCAGGTTGAACTGCGTTTCACATCCCTGATCTCTGCCTGCATCACCTCGGTCTATTGATGGACTACGATCTTGAAATGGAATATATAGACTACCAATTGCCAACAAAAGCCTTCATCAGCCAATTAACAAGGACAATTGCATCTATGTGAACTTCTGCAGTTAATCCAGGATGAACTACAAAGACATTAATCTTACAGTTCATACAAAATCTATGTTTAAACACTGACCCTTAACACTTACTTAATTTAATCATTTTAAACCATGACTTTAACTATACAGAAATATATTAGCATTATATTCATGATGTTAGTCAGAGCGGAACTGGCCCCCACAGTGAGTCTGGTTTAGGGTTAGGGTGGGGTTAGTCAGAGGGGAACTGGCCCCCACAGTGAGTCTGGTTTAGGGTTAGGGTGGGGTTAGTCAGAGGGGAACTGGCCCCCACAGTGAGTCTGGTTTAGGGTTAGGGTGGGGTTAGTCAGAGGGGAACTGGCCCCCACAGTGAGTCTGGTTTAGGGTTAGGGTGGGGTTAGTCAGAGGGGAACTGGCCCCCACAGTGAGTCTGGTTTAGGGTTAGGGTGGGGTTAGTCAGAGGGGAACTGGCCCCCACAGTGAGTCTGGTTTAGGGTTAGGGTGGGGTTAGTCAGAGGGGAACTGGCCCCCACAGTGAGTCTGGTTTAGGGTTAGGGTGGGGTTAGTCAGAGGTGAACTGGCCCCCACAGTGAGTCTGGTTTAGGGTTAGGGTGGGGTTAGTCAGAGGTGAACTGGCCCCCACAGTGAGTCTGGTTTAGGGTTAGGGTGGGGTTAGTCAGAGGGGAACTGGCCCCCACAGTGAGTCTGGTTTAGGGTTAGGGTGGGGTTGGTCAGAGGGGAACTGGCCCCCACAGTGAGTCTGGTTTAGGGTTAGGGTGGGGTTGGTCAGAGGGGAACTGGCCCCCACAGTGAGTCTGGTTTAGGGTTAGAGTGGGGTTGGTCAGAGGGGAACTGGCCCCCACAGTGAGTCTGGTTTAGGGTTAGGGTGGGGTTGGTCAGAGGGGAACTGGCCCCCACAGTGAGTCTGGTTTAGGGTTTGGGTGGGGTTGGTCAGAGGGGAACTGGCCACCACAGTGAGTCTGGTTTAGGGTTAGGGTGGGGTTAGTCAGAGGGGAACTGGCCCCCACAGTGAGTCTGGTTTAGGGTTAGGGTGGGGTTGGTCAGAGGGGAACTGGCCCCCACAGTGACTCTGATTTCTCCCAAGGTTATTTTTCTCCATTAATCAACATCTTATGGAGTTTTGTGTTCCTTGCCACAGTCGCCTTCACCTGCTCACTGGGGTTATTAATAAAATGATTGTTTAATTACTTATTTTTATACACAATTAACAATCATATTTTATCTAATTACACAATGATGATTCATCGACATTATAGACATTATAGTTTTATCGTCTGTTAATGTCTGATCTTCTGTAAAGCTGCTTTGAAACGATGTGTGTTGTGAAAGTGCTATACAAATAAAATTTACTTGACTTGTCTGTCTGTCTATCTGTCTATTTATCTATCTGTCTTTCTGTCTGTCTATCTGTCTGTCTATTTATCTATATGTCTGTCTGTCTGTTTTTCTGTCTGTCTGTCTGTCTGTCTGTCTGTCTGTCTGTATATCTGTCTGTCTGTCTGTTTATCTATCTATCCCTCATAACATCAGAGTAGAAGCAGGCGTGGGGAACATTAACGTTTATCAAGCGCTGAAAACTTCACTTGGTGCAGAATAATCTGGATAATAGTAAACAATGTAACAGTCTCCTCTTTGAGACATTAAGTTTTTTGTAACTTGACACAGTGTGTAAAATTGTGCCGTCTTGCCTGAGATTCAGAAAAAAACTGTAAATATAAAGCTGACCAAGTGAAAAGAAATACTGAATATTATTTGGAAATATTTTATTAGTTTAGATATACTGTATATTTTCATGTCATTCTACTGTACTCCTGTGCAATATTTCCCAAGTTTTAAAAGTGTTTAAGAAAATCATATATCCCTATTTTATTATAGTGTATGATTCCAAGATAGATATGAATAAAACACAAATATTAAGAACACATACACCTTCAGAAGTATGGCCATTTTTATGACAATTAATCATCAGCTCAATTTCATAATTGTGACAACCCTACATACACATTTTCCAAGGTCACTATCAAACTCTGAGACATGTTAAACTCATTTGTCCTCTTGACAGCAGCGAGAGGTCTTCAGGAGTCAATGTCACGCTCCGTTTATTTGGTCATCATATTAAACCACCGTTGGAATATTACACAAAAGGCCAATAGGCAATTATTCCAGCGGCCATTCTCTACTGAGTAAACGGCAATCAATGGAGTTAATCGGCTTTCAGCAGACGAGACACACCTCTCTATCAAAACTTCCACACAGAAATCACATGAAACGCTTTAAACTGTGTAAACCTGACGCGGATGAGGACATCACACTGATTCCTGCCGTATCAAGAGCAAAGATATTTCAAAAGCTGACAGACATTAACAGGATGTTCCTGGGCTCTTTGTGGGGTTTTAAGGGGTGGATTTGTGCCCGTTTGACGTGAGATCGGCAGCTCAGTGTGACTCATTTGACACGTTGATGAATGCTGTCTTCGATCTAAACTGCAGTTCCCAAACAGGCAACTTCTCTTGTTTGTTGCTTTATTGTGTTGCACCTGTTTAACATTAATTCCACTCAGCTGTACTGTATAACTGTTTAAAGAGTAATACTGTAATATTTTACTGTCACATCAATAAAACTTAGTTGAATCTAAGAGAAGATGGACAGATCCAATGTCTATGAGGTTAATAGAGCTCTTAGACAACACACACACACACACACACACACACACACACACACACACACACACACACACACACACACACACATACACATACACACACACACTAACATACACACACACACACACACACACACACACACACACGCACACACACACGCACACATACACATACAAATACACACACACACACACACACACACACACACACACACACACACTGAGAGAGAGACTTGAGCTGTGATGATTTACAATCAGATATCAGCTGCCTTTTCTCAAGACATATTGACAAATATAAGTGTAAAACCGATCGTATCTCTTCAGAAGACATGGATTATCCACTGGAGTCATGTGGAGTTCATGTATGACGCCATGGAAGATTTAGAGTCACTGAAATACATTGTATAACAAACACACATCATACACCCTTCAAAATATCTTTGTGCTCTGCAGAAGAAATAAAATAATATGAGTTTGAGACTCAGTTTGAGTGAATTATCATTTTGAGACAGAAATCATTCAAACGGTTCTCGAGCCTTTATTGATGCTAACACCGGAGGAGAGACGGTGACATCTTCATCACGGATTGTGCACCTCTAAATAAATCATGCTGGATTATCAGATGTACAACATTTACATTTGTGCATTAGCCAAAGCAACTCGCAGTCTGCCCGGAGTCAAGTGTCTTACTCAAGGACAAGGCGGTGGTGACTGTGGGGATCAAACCAGCAACCTTCTGATTACCGGTTCTGTGCATTAGCCCATTACACCACCACCACTCCACCACACAATGCACTTTATACAAATGAGGCCTGATATCTTGTGTCCTTTTTATCAAAGTGTCCGTGAAAGAGGTGCTTCAACTTCAGAAAACGTTGATCGTAAAACTAGATGTAATTTATGAACTATTCTTTTATCTATGAGGTTGCTATGGAGAATAAATGTAAATGTAAGAGTGTCAGTGGACCGGTAGCATCAACATTTAATTTAATTTTTTTTTTTAATTGCCCAATTGTCACACATTATACATACATTTCTGCATATATACAGTGAAATTATTTATTTTTCACATATCCCAGCTATGCTGGGGTCAGAGTGCAGGGTCAGCCATGATTCAGCGCCCCTGGAGCAGATAGGATCAAGGGCCTTGCTCAAGGGCCACACAGTGGTGTCTTGGCGGTGAACCCCCAACCTTCTGGTCAGTAATCCAGAGCCTTAACCGCTGAGCCACCACTGCCCTATAACATGACAAAGTAACAGCGTGTCTGCAGTAATACAGATCAACACTACACGATGAATGCAAATGACTTGCTCTGATCGCCCAAATACAATCAAATATTTAGCAGTTTGATGATTTCCCTTGTTTGTTTGTTCACATGGCCTTACGGAAGTCACTCTGGGCGATGTCTCACACTCTGACAACTTGAGAAAGTTCTCGTGAAGTTTGTGAGACTGTGATGTGACAGACGGTGAGTGACTCTTCATCCGCTAAAAGATTTGTGGAGTCGAGTCCCATGAGAGCCTGAGAGATGTGTCAGTGTCCTGAAGAACTTCAGCAGGAGCTGCTGCACATATAATCTGTCTCCACACACGGCTGTGGACCTCCAAACACACGTTCTCTGTTCTGTCCTTCACCGTACCTTTAAATCCACTCATTTCTTCTGGTGGTTCTTGGTTGGTTTGTCTCAGAGTTGGGGAGTAAATAACTAAAGTCGTTCGCTGCTAACTCAACGACATGTTTCAGCAGCATGACATATCAAAGAGCTATTTACAGCAAAACCGCAGCTGCACATCAGTCAGAACAGAGGGCCATTTGGTTGCATATAGTGCTCGAGGCCAAATTGACGTCACAGTACCAGCAGCAGTTGTGGGGATTGCCCGCTAACATCCGCCGGTCTAAAATAAGACCGATGAGGCGATTAGCATGACACTCACAGCGGCTGATTGAGGCGTCTGGACTCCAGTGCTACAGGTGAAGTCATTTGTACACATGAATAAGAATGACAGCCTGACAATGAGAGGATGCCGCGACTCAAGGGTGACGAGTGTGTCATTATCTGCAGGAGATTCCTTCAAGATATATCATTACACAAAGAGCTGTATACTATTGACCAATGAGAGCTCTGGAAGAAGTCCCCTGCTTCTGCTTCTCCTGAGAAAGGAACCTCACACGTGTCTCTTTCACAAGAGATCTCAACAAAGACATGTGACAAGTGTGCAATCAAAACTCATCATTTCCGACCTCAGAGATAACAATCATAAACTAAAAGCCACAAAACTCCAATTATGACTTCTATAAAGAGCAATAACTGAGCGATTACATTTTTCTCTGAGTGAGGAAGTGTTTGACTTTATTCGGCATATTCCAAAATATTAATTAGAAATGTCAAAGTCTCAGGACACGGGACTCAAGCCAGAGAACCGACACTGAGTCTGTGGCTGATAATCAGTATTCAGTGACCGCTCCACTGGCGCTCGGACACAAAGCGGCCGAATGAATAAAGAAAGGGTTGTCATCAAGGGCAAGAGCTGGAGCACGGTGACCGCACTGAATTCAGACTCTCGTTCAACAACAGCTCCAGTTTCCCTGCTGAAATAAAATAATCCAATAGACAGCAAAGACTGCAGAGAACAGGAGCCAGAGAGAGAGAAATTGATTTCCTGCATGTGCTGGCCACTGGAAATCATTATGTGGAGCCAGGACATAAAGAGAGACATGAAAGAAAAATGACGGGACTAAAGATACCAAAAATACTTTCTTCTGCTTATTTCTATTGTTCCTTTTGCTTTTTTGGATATATTTCTTGTTAATTTCATGGGCAGCAGTAAAATGTACTCAAAATGGTAAAGGAAGGAAGAATGCTATTTCGTGTTTTGGGAGAAATTAAAATCAAAGGAGCATTTTACCCTGTGGAGCCTTTAGCCACGTCTTACCCTAATATATATATATATATATATATATATATATATATATATATATATATATATATATATATATATATATATATATAAATATTTAAGCAATATCACACGAGCAAGAGTGCGATATTGACCCATATCACAACTGCTATGATTCAGCCACAGGTAATTACAATAGTTTGCGACAGAATGCAAACTGTTGTTCAGGAATGTAAACGTACCGCTAAAGAACACAAACCTTTGTCAGGAAATGCGAAAGATATTGCGACAGAATGCAAACTGTTGTTCAGGAATGTAAACGTAATGCTAAAGAACACAAAATATTGTCAAGAAATGCGAAAGATATTGCGACAGAATGCAAACCGTTGTGCAGGAATGTAAACGTACTGCTGAAGAACACAAACTATTGTCAGGAAATGCGAAAGATATTGCAATAGAATGCAAACCGTTGCGCAGGAATGTAAACGGACTGCTAAAGAACACAAACTATTGTCAGGAAATGCGAAAGATATTGCAATAGAATGCAAACCGTTGCGCAGGAATGTAAACGGACTGCTAAAGAACACAAACTATTGTCAGGAAATGCGAAAGATATTGCAATAGAATGCAAACCGTTGCGCAGGAATGTAAACGGACTGCTAAAGAATGCAAACTATTGTCAGGAAATGCGAAAGATATTGCGACAGAATGCAAACTGTTGTGCAGGAATGTAAACGTACTGCTAAAGAATGCAAACTATAGTCAGGAAATGCAAAACGTATTGCGAAAAATGCAAACTTTTGTGCAGGAATGTAAATGCACTGCTAAAGAATGCAAACTATAGTCAGGAAATGCAAAACGTATTGCGACAAAATGCAAACTGTTGTGCAGGAATGTAAATGCACTGCTAAAGAATGCAAACTATAGTCAGGAAATGCAAAATGTATTGCGACAGAATGCAAACTGTTGCACAGGAATGTAAATGCACTGCTAAAGAATGCAAACTATAGTCAGGAAATGCAAAACGTATTGCGACAGAATGGAAACTGTTGTGAGGGAATGTAAACGTACTGCTAAAGAATGCAAACTATTGTCAGGAAATGCAAAACGTATTGCGACAGAATGCAAACTGTTGTGAGGGAATGTAAACGTACTGCTAAAGAATGTGAACTATTGTCAGGAAATGCAAAACGTATTGCGACAGAATGCAAACTGTTGTTCAGGAATGTAAACGTACTGCTAAAAAACACAAACCTTTGTCAGGAAATGCTAAAGATATTGCAACAGAATGCAAACTGTTGTTCAGGAATGTAAACGTACCGCTAAAGAACACAAACTATTGTCAGGAAATCCGAAAGATATTACGACAGAATGCAAACTGTTGTGAGGGAATGTAAACGTACTGCTAAAGAACACAAACTATTGTCAGGAAATGTGAAATGTATTGCGACAGAATGCAAACTGTTGCGCAGGAATGTAAACTGAGTAATAAAGAATGCAAACTATTGTCAGGAAATGCAAAACTTATTGCGACAGAATGCAATCTGTTGTGCAGCAATGTAAACGTAATGCTAAAGAACACAAACTATCATCAGGAAATGTGAAAGATATTGCGATAGAATGCAAACTGTTGCGCAGGAATGTAAGGCACTGCTAAAGAATTCACACTATTGTCAGGAAATGCGAAAAATATTGCGACAGAATGCAAACTGTTGTGCAGGAATGTAAACATACTGCTAAAGAACAGAAACTTCTGTCAGGAAATGTGAAACATATTGCAACAGAATGCAAACTGTTTCGAGGGAATGTAAACGTACTAAGAACACAAACTATTGTCAGGAAATGCTAAATATATTGCGACAGAATGCAAACTGTTGTGAGGGAATAAGAGCATACTGCTGAAGAACACAAACTATTGTCAGGAAATGCAAAACGTACTGCTAAAGAATGAAAACTATTTTCAGAAAATGCAAAATGTATTGCGACAGAATGCAAACTGTTGTGAGGGAATGTAAACGTACTGCTAAAGAATGCAAACTATTTTCAGAAAATGCAAAATGTATTGCGACAGAATGCAAACTGTTGCGAGGGAATGTAAACGTACTGCTAAAGAATGCAAACTATTGTCAGGATATGCAAAACGTATTGCGACAGAATGCAAACTGTTGTGAGGGAATGTAAACGTACTGCTAAAGAATGCAAACTATTGTCAGGATATGCAAAACGTATTGCGACAGAATGCAAACTATTGTCAGGAAATGCAAAACGTATTGCGACAGAATGCAAACTATTGTCAGGATATGCAAAACGTATTGCGACAGAATGCAAACTATTGTCAGGATATGCAAAACGTATTGCGACAGAATGCAAACTATTGTCAGGATATGCAAAACGTATTGCGACAGAATGCAAACTATTGTCAGGAAATGCAAAACGTATTGCGACAGAATGCAAACTATTGTCAGGATATGCAAAACGTATTGCGACAGAATGCAAACTATTGTCAGGATATGCAAAACGTGTTGCGACAGAATGCAAACTATTGTCAGGAAATGCAAAACGTATTGCGACAGAATGCAAACTATTGTCAGGAAATGCAAAACGTGTTGCGACAGAATGCAAACTGTTGCGAGGGAATGTAAACGTACTGCTAAAGAATGCAAACTATTGTCAGGATATGCAAAACGTATTGCGACAGAATGCAAACTATTGTCAGGAAATGCAAAACGTGTTGCGACAGAATGCAAACTATTGTCAGGAAATGCAAAACGTATTGCGACAGAATGCAAACTGTTGTGAGGGAATGTAAACGTACTGCTAAAGAATGCAAACTATTGTCAGGATATGCAAAACGTATTGCGACAGAATGCAAACTATTGTCAGGAAATGCAAAACGTGTTGCGACAGAATGCAAACTATTGTCAGGAAATGCAAAACGTATTGCGACAGAATGCAAACTATTGTCAGGAAATGCAAAACGTGTTGCGACAGAATGCAAACTGTTGCGAGGGAATGTAAACGTACTGCTAAAGAATGCAAACTATTGTCAGGATATGCAAAACGTATTGCGACAGAATGCAAACTATTGTCAGGAAATGCAAAACGTGTTGCGACAGAATGCAAACTATTGTCAGGAAATGCAAAACGTGTTGCGACAGAATGCAAACTATTGTCAGGATATGCAAAACGTATTGCGACAGAATGCAAACTATTGTCAGGAAATGCAAAACGTGTTGCGACAGAATGCAAACTATTGTCAGGAAATGCAAAACGTATTGCGACAGAATGCAAACTATTGTCAGGAAATGCAAAACGTGTTGCGACAGAATGCAAACTGTTGCGAGGGAATGTAAACGTACTGCTAAAGAATGCAAACTATTGTCAGGATATGCAAAACGTATTGCGACAGAATGCAAACTATTGTCAGGATATGCAAAACGTATTGCGACAGAATGCAAACTGTTGTGAGGGAATGTAAACGTACTGCTAAAGAATGCAAACTATTGTCAGGATATGCAAAACGTATTGCGACAGAATGCAAACTGTTGTGAGGGAATGCAAAACGTGTTGCGACAGAATGCAAACTATTGTCAGGAAATGCAAAACGTGTTGCGACAGAATGCAAACTGTTGCGAGGGAATGTAAACGTACTGCTAAAGAATGCAAACTATTGTCAGGAAATGCAAAACGTGTTGCGACAGAATGCAAACTATTGTCAGGAAATGCAAAACGTATTGCGACAGAATGCAAACTATTGTCAGGAAATGCAAAACGTATTGCGACAGAATGCAAACTATTGTCAGGAAATGCAAAACGTGTTGCGACAGAATGCAAACTATTGTCAGGAAATGCAAAACGTGTTGCGACAGAATGCAAACTGTTGCGAGGGAATGTAAACGTACTGCTAAAGAATGCAAACTATTGTCAGGATATGCAAAACGTATTGCGACAGAATGCAAACTATTGTCAGGATATGCAAAACGTATTGCGACAGAATGCAAACTGTTGTGAGGGAATGTAAACGTACTGCTAAAGAATGCAAACTATTGTCAGGATATGCAAAACGTATTGCGACAGAATGCAAACTGTTGTGAGGGAATGCAAAACGTGTTGCGACAGAATGCAAACTATTGTCAGGAAATGCAAAACGTGTTGCGACAGAATGCAAACTGTTGCGAGGGAATGTAAACGTACTGCTAAAGAATGCAAACTATTGTCAGGATATGCAAAACGTATTGCGACAGAATGCAAACTATTGTCAGGAAATGCAAAACGTGTTGCGACAGAATGCAAACTGTTGCGAGGGAATGTAAACGTACTGCTAAAGAATGCAAACTATTGTCAGGATATGCAAAACGTGTTGCGACAGAATGCAAACTGTTGCGAGGGAATGTAAACGTACTGCTAAAGAATGCAAACTATTGTCAGGATATGCAAAACGTATTGCGACAGAATGCAAACTGTTGTGAGGGAATGTAAACGTACTGCTAAAGAATGCAAACTATTGTCAGGATATGCAAAACATATTGCGACAGAATGCAAACTATTGTCAGGAAATGCAAAACGTGTTGCGACAGAATGCAAACTGTTGCGAGGGAATGTAAACGTACTGCTAAAGAATGCAAACTATTGTCAGGATATGCAAAACGTGTTGCGACAGAATGCAAACTGTTGCGAGGGAATGTAAACGTACTGCTAAAGAATGCAAACTATTGTCAGGAAATGCAAAACGTGTTGCGACAGAATGCAAACTGTTGCGAGGGAATGTAAACGTACTGCTAAAGAATGCAAACTATTGTCAGGAAATGCAAAACGTGTTGCGACAGAATGCAAACTGTTGCGAGGGAATGTAAACGTACTGCTAAAGAATGCAAACTATTGTCAGGATATGCAAAACGTATTGCGATAGAATGCAAACTGTTGTGAGGGAATGTAAACGTACTGCTAAAGAATGCAAACTATTGTCAGGAAATGCAAAACGTGTTGCGACAGAATGCAAACTGTTGCGAGGGAATGTAAACGTACTGCTAAAGAATGCAAACTATTGTCAGGATATGCAAAACGTATTGCGATAGAATGCAAACTGTTGTGAGGGAATGTAAACGTACTGCTAAAGAATGCAAACTATTGTCAGAAAATGCAAAACGTGTTGCGACAGAATGCAAACTATTGTCAGGAAATGCAAAACGTGTTGCGACAGAATGCAAACTGTTGCGAGGGAATGTAAACGTACATTGGGAATTGGGCATTCCAAATTGGGAAGGAAAAAAAAACAGATTACGTCAGAACACAAACTGTTGCGAGAGAATGCAAAACTTATTTCAAAAGAATGCAAACTATTGAAAGGGAATGCCAAACATTGGGACAGAACACAAACATATTGCGACAGAATGCAAAAACTGTGGGGGAATACTAAATTACACAAAACTTGAAATATGTGGTCACTATGAACTCTACCGAGCAGCTTAGGCTAGTTTTAGCTGTTGTTCCAGTTGAGGAATGGCACCCAGGTCTGAATATCACCCCAAAAAGTCAAAGCAACATTTGTTATCAGCATTATTGATGTTGTGTTCCATCCAAAGTGTCATGCCGAGACCACTGGAGGAGTGCTAGAACAGACGCTAACATGTCGTTAGTGACTCTGTGATGCAGAAACAAGGCAGATGGTGTGTACTTCTCTCCAACTGTTGATTACAGTTGAGTCGTAAAAACACCCTGAACAAATGTCTGTGTTTCATATCGCTCCTGGTGAATAAAGCACACAACAAACAAACAGCTGTAAAAGTGATGCGATGCTGTCTAAACCCTCACATATTTTCATTCCTGTCAAAAATTAATAACTCCGCTTGAGTGAATAAGTTATTTTTTTGTCTCACTCAGTTTAACAGCAAAACAAGTCTGCAAGTATTGCAGTGAGATAGGCTTAATGTAAAAGCAACTGTTTCTCAGTCGTGTGGTCCGTGCTCAGATGCTCCAGAGCATTCTTCCGGAAGGTAATGGGCAGAACAATCCAGTGGAGGGATGAGAGCTGTCCTTCACAATGTATGTTGCTCTTCTTAAGCACCACACTGTGTGGATGTCCATCACAAAGAAATGACTGGACCCGGTGATGTTCTGAGCAGTCTTCCTCTGTAGGTCCTTCCTGCCAGCAGCAGAGCAGCTTCCAGACCACACAGCGATGTTACTGGTCAGAATGATCTCCACCACACACCTGCAGAAGTTCATCAGGATGGATGTTGCACATACCAGCCTTCTTGAGTCTCCTAAGGAAGTGGAGCCACTGTTATGCTTTCTTCGCTAAGGAGATGGAGTTCTGGCTCCAGGTGAATTCCTCAGTGATGTGATTTAAAGTTTTGGACCATTTCCACTGCTGCATCCACCGTGCAGAGGGGAGTGGACCACAGGATACTTTCTGAAGTCAACAATCATCTCCTTTGTCTTGCAGATATTAAGGGATAGATTGCCGTCTCTGCACCACATCTCCCTCACTGTATGGTGACTCGTTGTTATGAGTGATGAGCCTCAACACTGTTGTGTCATCAGCAAACTTGATGTAATTGTTCTGGTGCTTGGTGACACAGTCATGGGTGAGCAGCGTGAAGAGTAGTGGGCTGAGACCCTTGAGGGGCTCCAGTGTTCAGAGTGAGAGACTGTGATGTGAGATCATGGATTCGAACTGCCTGAGATCTGTTTGTCACAAAGTCCAGCTGGGTTTCATGGCTGGGGTGCTGTTAGATGTCTCAAAGCGTGCATATAAATTGTTCAGTGCAGCAGGCAGGGAGGGGTTGTCAGCAGGTGCGGCGCTGTGACTGTTGCTTTTGTAGTCCGTGACTTCCTTTAACCCCTTCAGCAAGCGCTGGAACTCTAAATGGATCTATTGAAGTGTTGTTTAATACCAACCTGTTCTCACAGAATCACGTTACTATGTTTGCAGAATGACACACACACACACACACACACACACCTTCAAACTGAATATGTGAGTGATGCATGAGCTGATTTGGTAATTGCATGTACAATTCAAAGATAACTTGTGTCTTTGAAGCTGCTGTCCTTTCGGCCGATCTAACCGCAATTGTTTGAGTTTTAGTATATGGCCGTGCATCTGAAATGAGGTGAACTCTGGTGAAACCGTGCAAAAGCCTCCAATACATCATTCCCATTCTGTTTGATGAACATATAAGAGAATATGATTATATGAGTGTGTGAGCTTCAGAGCTCTTCTTTCAAACACAAATCCTGCACACCTGTAGATACAATCCACACACTACTTTCAACTACCAGCCATCAGATGAAAACATGAGCAACATGAAACCACTCTGAACTGAAGAACTGATGATTCTGCTGGCAATAATTTACTGTAGGTGAAGCCCTTCATACATATTAAACAGTCACTGTCTGTATTAGTTATTTGACTGCAGCGCTGTACCGATATTCCTCAAATAATCCATTTTTAAGGAGTTAAGACCTGTGCAGCAGCACGGGGGAATTGTCTGGTGGAGGCCGATTATATATATACTGTCATTTAAGAGTTAGGAGGTTAAGTCATGCACTAAATAGGGAGCAAGGGAGCATCTTATAGCTCTCTATGCAGTTAAGTGCGTTCACTCCTAAAATCTCAACATGTTTGACACACATGGGACGATGATCATCAGTACATAGATTCACCATTTATAATGGATCATTTTATTTGAACATGATTGACAGTGATTGGATGATGCTGGACATTACTTTCCATCTGAATTAATTATGATCATTTCTGATGTAATGTCTGTAATGTCTCATAAACATGAATAATCAACAGGAAATATAAACGTTTTGATACAAAATAATCAGACTTTCTATAGCTTAATGTTATTTAAATTTTCACAACCTATTCCTGCTGTCCACATATGAGGACATTAATCTTTAGGACAATATTTGCTCTATATTTTTTTGTTTGCTTGTTTATTAGTTGCTACTAGATACAGATCAAAAAGGGAAGTGGAAAATGCACACTGGTGATTTTAATGTTTACATTCACAGGTGACACATGAAGTGATGTATGTCTATATACAGTATAAATAAGAGCAGGTAATATAACAGAATGCAGTATCTGCTGTAAGTGTTTCACATTCCTGTGAGGAGCTACAGAGAAAGATCAGACACAAAGACAGTTTCGAATAAAGGTTTGAGGAAAATGTCTTTGTTTCTTTCATCTTCCTCTAAAACTAAAATAAATCTCAAAACAAACCCTTGATCTTGAGGTTAATATTTAAATGAGCCCTTCATTTGCATATGAACAATGCTTCAGTGATTTTGACAAACATCTGAGCTCATTGTTCATTTCAAAACGTTCAGCTATATAAATTGAACTGCAGCAATCTCTTTGTGAGTGCAGCTTCAATCTCTCTGCATCTGTATGCACGACACTTCAGCTATTGCCTTCACAATAACTCACAGGATAGAGAGGAGCGTCTCTTGTCCACTGCGTGTCCACTGCACTCTAGAGATGGACAGATTTGCTGGACGTGTCTGAAATGAAGCATTACTTTAGGACACGGCACAGGTATCAAACACAGCGCGCATCGATGCGGTTCAGGTTACAGTACACACAACGTTTCCAAGGTTTTTATCTTCTTCAAGAATGAACCACGCTAGAGTAAAATAAATATGTCCTTTGATAACGGAAATAAAAGCGAGTTGTACTCTGTGGCTGAAATCTGAGCAGCCTCCGGAGGCGTATCTGGGTGCCGCTGACAGACGGCGGTGACGGCATGCATTCATAGAAAACATTTTTGAATTTTAAACACGCCGTGTTGTCCACCAGACGCATCCGGTGTGCGCCCCCCCTTCAGACGGTCATTTTCTAATCAATATTTCATACTGTGTAATAAGCAGGATAATGTACAGTCAGCCGGTTATCACAAAATAAACCCCTTCAGACTGATACGAGTCTCTGCTTCACATCGGGGTCCTGATCACCCTGTCGGGTTTATTGTGCAATAACAACCGGCTGACTGAACAGTTTCACTTGTGCAATACCATCCCAATGGTGAAGCATGGTGGCATCATGCTGTGGGGATGTGTTCAGCGGCAGGGACTGAAGGAAATCTGAACCCTGCAAAACACAGAGATATCCTTATTGAACACTTGGTCCAGAGCGCTCAGGACCTCAGACTGGGCCGAAGGTTCACCTTCCAACAGGACAATGACCCAAAACACACAGCCAAGACAATGCAAGAGTGGCTTCAGGACAACTCTGTGAATGTCCTAGAGTGGCCCAGCCAGAGCCCGGACCTGAACCCAATCGAACATCTCTGCAGAGATCTGAAAATGATGGTCCACTGGCAGTCCCTATCCAACCTGACAGATCTTGAGAGGATCAGCAGAGAAGAATGGCAGAAAATCCCCAAATCCAGGTGTGTAAAGCTTGTCGCATCATACACAAAAAGACTCGAGGCTGTAATCGCTGCCAGAGGTGCTTCAGCTAAGTACTGAGTAAGGGTCTGAATACTGTCAATGTGATATTTAAGAGTTTTCTTTTGAATACATTTGCAAAGTAATCAAAAATCTGGTTTTTGCTTTCTCATTATGGGGTATGGAGCGTAATATATAAATCAAAATAAAGCATTTTAGCATAAGGCTGCAACATAACAAAATACTCTCTGAATGCTAGTAGAGCAGAAATGACGTCTTCACCTTTAACATCTCATTACATTTGCTTCCACATACTGAATGTTTCAGCTGAGTAACAGGAACATAATCCACCTCTAAAACAGCAAACACGACTGGCCTGCAAAGACAAAACATCACGGCCGTCTGCTCCTGAAGACAGTAAGCGGCCTGTGGCACGTAATTAAGGAGCGTTAAACTGCCGTTTGAGCTTTTCCATTCACTAAGAGCCGTCAGCCTCTCGCTGTTCACCTGCACTCTGACAGCGCCTGATAACTTCAGTTTGAGCGATAGAAAAGACAAACACACGTGTCTTATCGCCTCGGGCGACCGCCACGTCCGCCCATTGTTTATTGGCGTGTGGTAATGGATTGGAGTAATTTCTCATTTGTAATAATTTAAAAAAGCAATTACACACGCCGCACAGAAAAGCAAGTCAACAATAGAAGCCATCAATCAATGAGAAACTGGCTGGAACGAAAGCACTTCCCTGTTTGTCTAGTTCAGTATGTGTGTTATTCTCAAGATACACACGGTTTTGCACACGGTCCATTCCAAAGATCTGATTATTTCACAAACAAATCTGCAGAATATTCAGTACCATTCTGCTCACAACTCTGAATATTTTTCATTTGATGTCACTAGCCTGTTAAACTATGACATCTATACTTGTTTTGACCTGTTAATATGAGACTGTGAGAGACTCAATCGGTTTGGAAAGTACAAAACGACATTCTGATGCACAGCTGTACCTCTCTGTCTCTCTCTCTTTCTGTCTGTCTCTATTACACAGAATCACTGCTCTCTATTGGACATTCCTCACTTGAGATCCATATTTCACATATAACTGCCCTAAAAATAAACCTCTTGCACTCTTGCCTCTCCTGATGATACTGCACTCCTCACACAGGGCTGTGACCTGCTGTGACCCGTCTTTCACACTGCTCCAGAACTGAGTTGGGATCGGCTGTAATTTACCCCGGTGGCTGGGAGGAAGACTCGGGCAAAGGAAGGTTTGATGTGAATACTAAAAGGGCTCAGAATACTGTGCTGCTTTATCTGGAACGTTAATGAGGTTG
>JAVLUX010000099.1:6220000-6230000 GCA_032164185.1 Moxostoma hubbsi
TGAGCGGTGTGATGGCTGTGTGGTCACATGATGGCGTCTCCTTCCTGAGCGGTGTGATGGCTGTGTGGTCACATGATGGCGTCTCCTTCCTGAGCGGTGTGATGACTGTGTGGTCACATGATGGCGTCTCCTTCCTGAGCGGTGTGATGACTGTGTGGTCACATGATGGCGTCTCCTTCCTGAGCGGTGTGATGACTGTGTGGTCACATGATGGCGTCTCCTTCCTGAGCGGTATGATGACTGTGTGGTCACATGATGGCGTCTCCTTCCTGAGCGGTATGATGACTGTGTGGTCACATGATGGCGTCTCCTTCCTGAGCGGTATGATGACTGTGTGGTCACATGATGGCGTCTCCTTCCTGAGCGGTATGATGACTGTGTGGTCACATGATGGCGTCTCCTTCCTGAGCGGTATGATGACTGTGTGGTCACATGATGGCATCTCCTTCCTGAGCGGTATGATGACTGTGTGGTCACATGATGGCGTCTCCTTCCTGAGCGGTATGATGACTGTGTGGTCACGTGGTGTTTATACTTGTGTACTATTGTTTGTACAGATGAATGTGGCACCTTCAGGTGTTTGGAAATTGCTCCCAAGGATGAACAAGATTTATTCTGGTATATGTAGGCTGATTTCTTTTGATGTTCCCATGATGTCAAGCAAAGAGGCACTTAGTTTGAAGGCCTTAAAATACATCCACTGGTACACCTCCAGTTCAGTACACCTCCTATCAGAAGCTAATTGTCTAAAGGCTTGACATAATTTTCTGGAATTTTCCAAGCTGCTTAAAGGCACAGTTAACTTACTGTTTGTAAACTTCTGACCCACTGGAATTGTGATTATAGACAATTACAAGTGAAACAATCGGTCTGTAAACTATTGATGGAATAATTACTTGTGTCATGCATAAAGTAGAAAACTATAGTTTGCTAATATTAAATCTGTGGAGTGGTTACAAATGAGTTTTAATGACTTCAACCTAAGTGTATGTAAACATCTGAAAATCCATAAAATTGAATCTTAAATAATCTAAATGTTTTTTCTCTTGTATTAAGCATAAACCCCAAGGAATTCTGCTGGATTTCCCTGAAACAACACTAAATATCGCAGGCCATTCTGAAGAACAAAACTTTTAAGACAAAAGTGTTATAACACACTATCATCGGATCATAATTTGATTAATTACTGGTGCCAAGATCAAGAGAATATATAAACAAATGTCACATTTAAACAGAAGTGCATGCCGCAGCACTAAACCAGCACAGATTCAACTGGATTGTGAGTGTTTCCTGAATTAGACACAAGTTCGCTGAATAATGTTGTGCATGCAAAAGTGACACAACTCTTTACACAAAAGTGAATGCAACGATATCAATATCTACTGTACAGTGAGAACACACATTCATTCTGACATCACACGGTAACCAGTAATCCACAATGTTCCTCTGCTGATCCTGAGGGAAGAAACGCTCCAGGGACTTCTGAATCGTATTCCCTCTTAGATGACAGATTTATTCTAGAGGTTTCTGCCTCTCTTGTCCGGCTCACAGGAGGAGATAATGAGAAAAATGAGAACGATCTCTCTCTGTCAGGTCATCTAAAGGTTGATTGTGAGTTCTCATGTGATATTCAGAGCGTGAGGTCTCTGTTCTCATTATGAATGTGAAGTCAAAGGCTTGACAGAAAGACAAAGAGCAACTTTCCCCACGTAATGAGGGACATCGTTGCTGAGAGAACACAAACATTATGAGAGCTCTTATTCTAAAGGAATATTACAGGTTATTTATGACTTAAACTCAAAGTAGATGATTGTATGAGTGCACATTTCTGTCCCTTATATGTTTGTGTGGACATTGTTCCTGTGGGTGGAGTTTGCTTTATACAATTTTAGGCCATTTTCAATTCAGTTGAAAGATCTAAACCTGTCCGATACTGTACTTCCATCCTCACCAAATGTGTGTCCGATGATCTTAAGGCAATGCGGATCAAGAGATCTTTTAATAACATAAATGTTCTCATCGTTGTGTTCATGGATGAATTCGACAGCGAGCGCACAAGAGGAAGTTCTCTAATGCATTAACATGAAACATGGCTTACAACGGGACAAGCAACTCTGTGGAGAAAACTATGATTAATATTGTCAACACTCTTCATAAATTCACCATGTAATGTTGTGTTACAGTTATTGTTTGACATCCCTCCATCATCAGTGAAATACTGTGCATGTGTGTCCTGTCCATTGATGTACACTATCACATATGGAATATTCATGAGAAATGGTCAAGACATCAACACAATCTTTGTCAGAGTTCAGGAGTACATTAATAAATACACATCAAAGCACTGTCTGTATCCAGATTAAAACAGCAGAAACACTAATCAAATTCATTTTCAAACGAACACAACAATACTAATGAACTGATGAGAAACTCTTAAACAACAGCAGATAGAGAGAATGAGCGTGTGTGTGTGTGTGTGTGACCAATGTGAGATGTTAAAGATCAGCAGTATTGACTGTCAGACACTCAGTGAGAGAACCTACCGACAGAGATCAAGAACATGATTCAAGACATGAACGGAACAATATGACAACTATTACTACACACACACACACACACACACACACACACACACACACACACACACACACACACACTCTCACACACACTCTCTCTCACACACACACACACACACACACACACACACACACACACACACACACACACACACACACACACACTCACACACACACACATGCCAGTGTGTGTCTAGATTTCACTCAGCAATCAGTTAATCCAGAGAATCCATGAGGGAGCCGTTCAAAAACCAATTAATCAGCACAATAAATCAGCCAATTAACAGATGACATGAGATGAGCATTAAATTAGCCGCAGTAACAGATAATGAAGTGGCTGGTGTAGTGTTATGAGTCCTGTCCACCGTCACTACTGATAACAGCACAATCCACACGTGTCTATCTTCATGTAGTGCAGGGCTCTCACCGCTGGTCTAGTATTTGGGATGTTGTTGCCCCTCCTGGTGTAACACTGCATTCTGCCCAGTGGAGCCGTTACACAACAGCGGTCACACCCGCTACATCTATTAATACCAGCAGAAGTTTTGATGAAACAGGACAAGTGTCAACGCCTGACATCTGACATGGAGAGCAGTATAATGAATAAATGCCTTTATCTCTTAAACCTGTAGTCAAATCTGATCATTGTAACAACTCCAGCTGTTGCCATGTTACAGACACGGCGGTGTGAGCGTTCAGCGAGAATGAGACGGCAGTGTGTTGGTACTCACGATCGCTGCAGTATGAGCCTCCGTAGGACGTCATGGTGCAATCACAAGAGAAGCCCTCCCACTGCTGCAGACACACCCCCTGATGATGGCACGAGTCCTCCGTACACGTCGTGCTGGGTCCTGCACACACACGGGAACAAAAGCATGTCATGTTAATTGCAGCAGGTAATTAGAACCAAAATAATGAGTGAATACAGCACAATGTTCACCAAAGAGAGGGTGCATGATGCAGCGCCACCCAGTGTTCTCAAGCTCTTATCTGATTGGTTGGTCCACTAGTGTCTAGATCTCGTCACCTCACAACATTAGTGAGGCTTGATTACAGTCCAGACAAGTTCAAATGCTTTCTAGCTTGTGTTGTGTCAAACACAGTAAGAGATGTTCCTTATATATTCCTGATCTTTTACCATCATTGATGATGCTCAGAGGAGAAATATAATAGTCGAGCTCACCTGCTGGAAGAATGAACATCATCTTTAAATGCATTGAACTGCAGTCAGTTATTATCTTCACATGAGACACAGTGCTGCACATTTCATGTTTCATCACATCTGAGGTTCTTCAGTGCTCTTGGTTAATTCATCTTCTCTGAAGTGATTTAACCCACAGCGTAACAGAAACGCAATGTTTGTTTAAACTGCAAGCAGCTACACATACAGTGACAATAGCTTTGCTTTGTGCTCAATGACTCAATTAAATGAAATCTTTGAAGTGTGATTGTATATTAATGTAATGGACTGTTTCTAATCACGTTCTAATGAATCGTCTGTGAGGGACGACACAGGAAGATAAAACGAACTCAAGTGTGACTGGATTAATTCTAATCAGACAGGTGCATGTGTAGATGCGTGCAAGAGTGTTAGCAATGAGGAAACTTCAAGACATTTGACATAAGGAGCCGTGGATTGACGTATGAGAGAGAGACAGTGTCTGTTGCTTCATACTCTCTCTGTGAAGTGTCTTCCAGCTGTGGAAACATCTGTGCAGCCATAATAAAACATCATCAGGCAGGTCTGTTATGTTATTCTAACTTCACTGGACTGATGCATTTTGTGCAGGCAGAGGCTGGGAAATCGAGGTGATAGAGAAAGAGAGAGAGAGAATCAATTGACCAAATCCAAGCTGGGCCACCCCAGCCACATCATAATCCATACGGGCACAAACGACCTGCGGAGTCAACAGGACAGAGTGTCCGATTCTCTCAGAGCTGTTGTGGAGAAAGCAAGACACATTTTCCCCAAATCAAAAATAATCTTCTCCACCCTGCTGCAGAGGAAAGATTTCCATCCCCAAACAATTAATAAAATAAACGCTAGCATCTCCAGACACTGTGCCCTTCTGCCTAATGTTCATTTGGCCCACCACCCAGACCTGGACACTGACTGTCTCTATGATCACGTCCACTTATATAAGAATCTGGTGCATGTTCTGGCAAAGAGACTGAAAGATGTCACTCTAAACAGGACCAACCAGACAAGTCCCAGGTGGAACAGAACCAGCCCATCCCAGCCAATCCAATGAGACACACTTCAAAAAACAACGGCCCACCTAGCACCCCATCTGGAGCCCCGGCCAGAGCATCAACCAGGGCACTGCCCAGAGCTTCAGCACCCACACAGGAGCCACACAGACAGAGATTATACTATAAAAGTCACACAGCTCCTACAGAATACCACACAGCACTGGAACCCCCTCCACAGCAGATCCCGCACCAGCCAGGTGGGCAGAGCTATGCCCAGGTCGTCAGTGGAGGAGCAAACCGAGCCAATCCTGAACTGCAGGACATCCAACGCATGCTGAGTATCATCTGCACTCACTTAATAACTCATAATGGACAGTGGTAAAAAACACAACAACAATAATAACATACTTACACACATAATCTCAGTGTAAATCCTTTATACTTCGTAAATGTTCATCATTACTCACATTGATTGTATCACTGTTGCTTATTTTGTGTGTTTGTCTTTCTCTTTTCTCAAAATGGCAAACAAACCCTAAAGATATTCTTAATAGTGTTGTGTTTGTTCCATGTGGAACATTCAAGGTCTGAACTCTTTAGTCTTTGGCCTAAAGAGCAGAAACTCTGACTTTATGAGAGGAATTGAAGACTTAGATGTCATCATCTTACAGGACAGCTGGTGTAGAGGAGATGAGTCCACTGGTTGCCCCTCAGGATATAGAGAGATAATGCTACCATCAGTCACACAGGGGAGAGACTTGGGAGGGACAATAATCTGGATTAAATCTCAACTGTCCATAGAATTAGTCAAAAGAGAACAATGTTACCTGTGGCTGAAAATTAAAAAAGGCATCATATCAACATCTCAGCCTGTCTTCCCATGTGCATATATATATACACCCCCTCTTGAGTCGCCCTACTTCCAAGAAGAAACATTTCAAAACTTAGAGCGAGAAATCAGCCATTTCCAGGCCCAGGGAAATGTGCTGTTTCTGGGCGATTTAAATTCTAGAACCGGTGTAGAATTAGATTTCATAGAATCACATGGTGCCCATTTCTGTCAATAACATACAATTTCCTTCTAGATTTTCTATAGGGTTAAGGTCAGGCGAGTTTGCTGGCCAATTAAGAACAGGGATACCATGGTCATTAAACCAGGTACTGGTAGCTTTGGCACTGTGTGCAGGTGCCAAGTCCTGTTGGAAAATGAAATCTGCATCTCCATAAAATTGGTCAGCAGCAGGAAGCATGAAGTGCTCTAAAACTTCCTGGTAGACGGCTGTGTTGACCTTGGACCTCAGAAAACACAGTGGACCAACACCAGCAGATGACATGGCACCCCAAACCATCACTGACTGTGGAAACTTTACACTGGACTTCAAGCAACGTGGATTCTGTGCCTCTCCTCTCTTCCTCCAAACTCTGGGACCTTGTTTCCAAAGGAAATGCAAAATTTACTTTCATCAGAGAACATAACTTTGGACCACTCAGCAGCAGTCCAGTCCTTTTTGTCTTTAGCCCAGGCGAGACGCTTCTGACGCTGTGTCTTGTTCAAGAGTGGCTTGACACAAGGAATGCGACAGCTGAAACCCATGTCTTGCATACGTCTGTGCGTGGTGGTTCTTGAAGCACTGACTCCAGCTGCAGTCCACTCTTTGTGAATCTCCCCCACATTTTTGAATGGGTTTTGTTTCACAATCCTCTCCAGGGTGCGGTTATCCCTATTGCTTGTACACTTTTTTCTACCACATCTTTTTCTTCCCTTCGCCTCTCTATTAATGTGCTTGGACACAGAGCTCTGTGAACAGCCAGCCTCTTTAGCAATGACCTTTTGTGTCTTGCCCTCCTTGTGCAAGATGTCAATGGTCGTCTTTTGGACAGCTGTCAAGTCGGCAGTCTTCCCCATGATTGTGTAGCCTACAGAACTAGACTGAGAGACCATTTAAAGGCCTTTGCAGGTGTTTTGAGTTAATTAGCTGATTAGAGTGTGGCACCAGGTATCTTCAATATTGAACCTTTTCACAATATTCTAATTTTCTGAGATACTGATTTTGGGGTTTTCATTAGTTGTCAGTTATAATCATCAAAATTAAAAGGAATGAACACTTGAAATATATCAGTCTGTGTGGAATGAATGTATACATTATACAAGTTTCACTTTTTGAATGGAATTACTGAAATAAATCAACTTTTTGATGATATTCTAATTATATGACCAGCACCTGTATATCAACCAATTGGCTAATATACTAGAACATTCTCCCATTCAAGTTCTCACTCTACACGACACAGAAATAAAGTGTCTCCTCTATGCAGATGACCTGGTTCTCTTGTCGCCCACTAAAGAGGGGCTGCAGCCTGAATCTGCTGGCGGGATACTCTCAGTCCTGGGCCCTGACAGTCAACCACCAACAAACGTCATGATTTTCTGGAAATGTTCCAGATCTCAGGGACTAACACACACATTCACACTCTCACACAGAACCATTGAAACTACAAAAACATACACTTACCTCGCCCTGACACTCACTCCAGTGGGAAACTTTACTTTGGCTGTGAAAGAGAAAGCTCAAAGGGCTTTAATGCCATTAAAAGATCAATTAATATTGATATTCCAATTCAAATCTGGCTCAAACTTTTCAAATCAATAATTGAACCAATTGCATTATATGGCAGTGAAGTGTGGGGTCCACCTATAAAATTTGACTTTGTAAATTTGGAGAAACATCCCATTGAAACTCTACATTCACAATTTTGCAAAAGAACAGAAAGTTCAATGAAAAACACCAAACAATGGATGCAGGGCAGAATTAGGCCAATACCCTCTCCTTTTAAACATCCAAAAATGAGCCATCAAATTCTGGAAACACCTAAAGGATAGTGACTCCACAACATACCATCATAAAGCCCTAAAGTACCAAGAGCTGAGCGGGGCGAGGAGTCCCCTCTGACCTCACTCCTACAGAGACTAGATGACCTCAGGACAAACTCACAATCATTCGGACCAACCAAATTATAAACACAGAAACAGACAAATACAATACCATTTGGACAAAAACCATTAAAACTCAACACAAGTTGGACTGTTATTCAGCACTAAATCAAGAGTACACCGTGGCAAACTACCTGAACACGATGACGGATGTGAATTTAAGAAAAGCATTGACGATGTACAGACTCAGCGAGCACAGTCTGGCCATAGAGACGGGCAGCGCAGACAGACATGGGTATCCCGAGAGGAGAGACTCTGCTCCCACTGCAATCTGGGAATGATGGAGACAGAGCTGCACTTCCTCACAGAATGCCCAAAATTTTCCCCAATTTAATAATTGCACCCCTACTGAAAAACTCCCTTTTATTCTCGGCAAAAAAGCTGAACGTGCAAATATACCAGCATGATTTGTAGCATCCTGTCATCTCCTGAGGGTCAACCAGAACCATGAACATTCAATAAATGTATTATCAAAAATGTAACCCCACACCACTAACCTCTCACTACACATGAATGTAGATAATGTTTAATTCAGTTTATATAGTTCATTATTTAAAGTAAACTTGAAACATAATTAATCATTTTTATTATCTGTTTTTCTTTAATGATTTTAAATGTTTTTCCTTTTATATTGCTTGATCAAATCCTAATTCAATTGTTCTAAACTAATGTATATGTTGTTTTAAAAGCTTTGGCAATACAAAATCTACTTTTGTCATGACAATAAAGTAAACTGAATTGAATTGAATTTGTTGACACACCTACAGATAACTACCATCACTGTGCCTTTACTCACAGGACAGGACACCCAGAGAGTGACCCTATGCACTATTTAGTAGAAAAAATATCAACTAAAATCATCCATCCAGTTCAGATTGGCAAAACTCAAACAGACAGAAAGAATAACGCAGCTACTGTCAAAGTATCGTCTGTAGAGACGGGTCGACACGGACAGAACCGGAGACCCAGAGAGGACAGACTGTGTTCACGCTGCACTGAAGGAGTCTGTAGAGACGGGTCGACACGGACAGAACCGGAGACCCAGAGAGGACAGACTGTGTTCACACTGCACTGAAGGAGTCTGTAGAGACGGGTCGACACGGACAGAACCGGAGACCCAGAGAGGACAGACTGTGTTCACGCTGCACTGAAGGAGTCTGTAGAGACGGGACGACACAGACAGAACCGGAGACCCAGAGAGGACAGACTGTGTTCACACTGCACTGAAGGAGACTGTAGAGACGGGACGACACAGACAGAACCGGAGACCCAGAGAGGACAGACTGTGTTCACACTGCACTGAAGGAGTCTGTAGAGACGGGACGACACAGACAGAACCGGAGACCCAGAGAGGACAGACTGTGTTCACGCTGCACTGAAGGAGTCTGTAGAGACGGGTCGACACGGACAGAACCGGAGACCCAGAGAGGACAGACTGTGTTCACGCTGCACTAAAGGAGTTGTGGAGGATGAACTTCACTTCCTCACTCACTGCAGTAAACACGAGACCATTAGAAACACACACTTTACACAAATAGCTCATATTCTACCTGAATTCCAGGACATAAATGACTTCGACAAACTCTCGTATCTAATGGAGAGAAAGTAGAGTGTGTTTAGCTGCGGCACAGTATGTGTCGTCCTGTCATCACATGAGGGCGAGAGACTGACCCCTCACATGAGGGCGAGAGACTGACCCCTCACATGAGGGCGAGAGACTGACCCCTCACATAAGGGCGAGAGACTGACCCCTCACATGAGGGCGAGAGACTAACCCCTCACATGAGGGCGAGAGACTGACCCCTCATCATATTACAGCTCTATTCAAACTCATATTTTAATATACTTGTTTCCCTCCCTTCCTCATTGGTCTCTGTATTTTACTTTTTCATTTGTGTTTTATTATCATTATTATTAATTTATTGTATATACATGTTTTTGTTGTTATTTTTATGTTTGTAATGTGTTTATTACTCAATGCTTTGGCAACATTGTACACTGTATACAGTCATGCCAATAAAGCTCATCTGAATTTGAGAGAGAGAGAGAGAGAGAGAGAGCATGTAGAGACAATCTGGCATGAAGGATTATTCTTTAAACTTATTGACAGCGGTGTAGGGGGAAAATCTTATGATGTCATCAAATCAATGTACACAGCCAGTCAATGTGCTGTTAAAATGATGTATCGATGACCCCTGACCCCAATCCCCTCCCCCTGTTACTGACCCTATATAATGTT
>JAVLUX010000099.1:6235000-6245000 GCA_032164185.1 Moxostoma hubbsi
CCTCCCATTATACTTGCAGATGTGCAGCTGAACCGTCTTAGTGCAATAATGTCTTTCTCAGGAAAATAGCAAATCATGCATTTTGGCATCATAAACATACAATAAAGTCCATTTCCTGTGACGTTTCCCCTCTGAGGGCTGTTTAACGGCAGACAGAAACCTGCTGTAACACATTCAGGAGTTGTGTCTTGTTGACTCCCTCAGACAGAGAGATATAATTTCTAAAATGAACAACAGGATATTGAGCAGCTGTGGTCTCATTTGAGAGTTTTACATGGATTTCGTCCTCACACATGGGTTTAGCAGTGACTATTTGGATATTTGTCTTGAACCAAAACATCAGAAAACTGATTAAAAGTTTGGATGTGTTTTAAACAGACACTGATCTCTTATATTTGTCAGTCTCAGACACCGCATACTAATCTTTATATAAAGTTACATAAATCCACCTGGAAATACAATTGACTGAGTTACGTACCACGATTATCAGCACTTGTTATGAAGAACTAATCACTGGATTTCACAAACTTTACCAAGTTAGTGGCAGAAAACCTTTGAAAGATGCGTGTTTGTTTGAAGCACGCAAATAATGTCGTTTTGTGTCTGTCAAGCAATCAGTAATAATGACTTCTGGATGGACAGAAACTAACACTATTATCAGGGGTCAAGCCCCGTAGGTGCGAAAACCCCCAATTGTTTTCATTAGTTTTCCGCTCTTCAGTCTATGGCTGCACATAGAACCGCTTGTGGCAAAGTTATGAAATTTGGTACACAGATAGAGGACAGTCTGATCTGTTACCACAGTAAATTTGGCATCTCTACCTCAAACCCTCTAGCGCCCACAATCCTCCTACACTGCTTGTCCAATTTGCACGAAAATTGGCCTGCATCATCTAGAGGCAGTCTTGAAAAAAGGAATTCACAGAATTTGGATAAATCACACTATTTTTGAATGGCGCTTCATGAATTCGATGAAGAATGTGCATAATTGAACTTGAGGCTGTATCTCCGTAACGCTTTGAGAGATTGCACCGACACTTGGTACGTGTCATTACCATTAGGCCCTGAGGTTACCTGCAGCGTTTTGGCACACCGCCCCCTACTGGTCTGGAGATAACTCCTGAATGCTTTCCTGCATGATAACCATCATACCCAGATACTACTTGAGCAGTTTCAGAACAGCGCCACATACTGGACAAAAATTATAAGAAGGTATTTTTACTTAATAAATCAGTGTTTTTATGATTGAAAGTGTTCTTTTCCTAACTGCTCATACACTGTTGATCAGACTCTAACCAAAAACACGTCACAAAGCTTCTATTGCTGCTCATGGTGCCGATAATTGGCTTGTCCCCGGTATCGCTGCTTGCAGCTATATTTATTATTATTATTATTTTCAATCTATTATTTGGGGAATTAACTATATTTCAGATAAACCTTCCCCTGTGTGTGATTTAGAACGAGCAGAACTCATGATTTAATGACTTGTAGATAATAATATAGTCAATATTTGCACTGTAAAAATCAGTGACAGCTGTGACTCATCAATGCTGGCATGTGACCGTGGTATAAGCAGGATAATCCACGGCTAGGTGTGTGTTAAACGATCTGAACTTAATTCACATCATGTCGCCTCCATGTACATCAGCCGTGGATTCTCCCTTACTTACACCAGCCTGGAAAGGTTGGGCTGATGTGATGGTTTTTAGGGGGGCTGAGAGACTAATTCCTTCAACAGCAGCTCGACACGCCATCGTTTCATTCCTCTGAGCACCCTCGTGACTTTATTGACAGTTGTCTGTCTAGTGCGGTAAGCTGTCATTGAGACTGTAGGAAGCGGTGTAAATATGGAGCAAGAGCATCTGTTCAGCTCATGAAGACACACAAAACAAACAGGAATGAACAAGAAAAGACAAGTGCCAAAGAGCTGGAGAGACACGAGCTGAACAAAGAAGTGATCTGACAGAGACGGAGAATCAGTGATGTTTCTGAACCGCAAGAAAAACTGATCCAGACTGCTCGTGAAGTTTGAGAATTAAACATCTCTTATCAGAACTGATTGGAATTTAATTGAACTCAAACCTAACATAACCCTAACGTGCACATACTCCTTTGTAAACGTGATGTTTCCTGAATTTATGTTGTGTTAGCAAGTGATGCAAGAATTTCACACTGCCAAACACTTCCTCTCCTGAGTGTGCATACATTCAATGGCTGAGCAAACACAATCAGATATAAACAAATAACTGCACAATTTAGACTTTGATTCATTATCTCGCTGCCTTGTTCACACACACACACACACACACACACACACACACACACACACACACACACACACAATCACACAAACACACACACACACACACACACACTCACACACACACACACACACACACACACACACACAAAATCAGATTTTAAGAGACCTGTTCTAGCTATTGGGTTAAATTTTATGAAATGTGTAGTTACTGCACTTTGCGTTTGCAGATTGCATGATAATCGGAACTGATGTCAAGTCCAACTGTGACGCAGTGGTGAATGTTAGAGAACCTGCACTTTAAAGATGATGAATTTAAAATAAATAAAGTACCTTGCTTGTTCCTCGTGCATATGGTTCTCTTACCTTTGAGGTCCAGGTTCCGTGCGCCGTTAGAGTGCTGCGTCACGGTGCGTGAGTCGATCTTTAGCGTGTGCACGTTACCGGTGTCTCGGGAAACCACCACGTTATGCCACTGATTGTCGTTCAGCGGCTTGTCGGAGTTGCCCTTCATAAGCGACGGTCCATTACCCAAATCAAACACGTAATGGATATATCTGAAAACACATATAGAAACATACGGCACAATGACATCCAGTTAGAATGTTGAATGTTGGTGTGTGAAATGTGAATGTTCGTTGCGTTGTGACGTACCCTTTCACGAGCTCCACCACGATGAAGTCGCTGCCGTCGCCGCTGTTGAAGAGCAGGAGACCGTCGGTCGAGGTGGTTTTGAACTGGAAGAATAGATGCATGGACGCGTACGCCTGCAGCGTCGCCAGCGCCAGGTAACTGCCTTTATTTCGAAAGGTCACGGGGTCGGCGATGATGTGGCGCATGCCGAAGCGGGCGTTCAGCTCGCAGTACGAGATGTCGCCGTTCTTGCACTGGTCCAGATACGGCACGCCGTTGAGGGTCAAACCCTGCAGGTGACCGATAAAGTTGGACGGGATGACGGCGATGAAGCGCCGTTCAGTCATGATGCCCGTCTCGATGTTGTGGAACTCTAGACGAGTGTGATCGCCTGTCATCTGACCTGCGGCGAGACGAACATTCAACTAAACGCACACAAACTGGCTGGAGGTGCTAAAGTTAAAGTTCTGCACTGAACAGACAGTGCCGCTCGTGTAAATCTCATGGGTCACATTTCACCCGAAACTAATATTAAATCATTGAATTTCATTAATGTCTCCTTTTACGTGTGTCATACCCCTGTTCCCACGGCACATTTGAGCGAAAACAAACAAGTGCAGAAAAGAGTCGCGCTTGCATGATGTTTCAGAACGCCGGAAATATACAGTTTATTCACTGGATACAGATGTGAGATATGTTGTAGCATGTGATGTCCACACAGCAAGCTAACTAGAACCTCTGCTTGTAATTACAGGTGCAGAGATGACGTTCCAGCTACACAACTTTGTGATGCTCTTTAGTAATGTTCATTGGAACTATGCTTTCAGGGGGGAAACAGCAACAATAAAACACTAAATCGTTGAACTATGTGGAACTTGTGAGTATGGTTGGTGCATTTGTGAAACACACTCCTGGTCTGTTTTGATGGCTTCAGAGGGGTTTTGGTTCAGAGACTAGCTTAAAGCAGCTAAGACATAGACAAGTGATTTATTTTTAGGGATAGCTGATGGAGCACTGCTCTCGGATGTTCTACCTTCTACAGTGATGTTGTCCACAGATAGCTGCAGGTTTCTGCCGCGCCGGATTACTTTCACTGAGTGCCACTCGTTGTCATTCAGTTTCTGACCGGCAGTTAAAATCTCTGGACCTTTACCTGCAGCGGGGGAGAGAGAGAGAGAGAGTCACATACACACACAGACACACACAGATACACACACACACACACACACACACACATACACACACACACACACACACACACACACTCACACACTCACACACATACATACACACACACACTCACACACATGCGCGCACACACACACACACACACACACACTAACACACACACAAACACACTAACACACACACACTCACACAGTCACACTCAACAACAACAACAAGTCACACTCAACAACTGGTTAAACCCAGGATTTTAGGCAGGCTAGCCTAAATGTTTCTGACCGGTGAAGATGTTCCATTAGGGGGGTCCACGTTTCGCAAGCATAGAGATGGGAGGGAATGACCATGGCCGAGAATACCTGAAGCTTTGTGTGGAGCGACAAACCGGGTAGCTTCCACACAGCGTTGCGCAACCGATAAAAAGATAATGCCGCTCAACTGATTCGGAGTGAGACCTCTGCTGTCAAACCGGAGCTGGTCATAAGCACACTTCCCAGGTATGGAAAACACTCAACTCTCTCCACAACTGCCCCATCACCAATTGGGAGCTGTGGGGGTGTCTGATGGTACATAATACCCAGGCAGGTGCTTAGTTTTGGTTGGGCTGATGGTAAGGCCCCATCTCTTAGTGGCACGCTCCAGGTTCATCAGCAGCGCCTCCAACTCCTCCTCTGAGTGAGCAGCAATCACCTGATCATCAGCATACATAATGTGGTTGACCGATAGGGAGCCATCCCTTGACCGGACGCGGGCATCAATCATCCTCCCATTATATCTGACCCAGATGGAAATTCCTTCAGTACAGCCATCGAAGGCTTCACGAACCATGTGGTCGAAATATATATGAAATAATGTGGGAGCCAGAGGACATCCCTGTAGCACTCCAAGGTGAACAGGGAATGGCTCCGACTCCCGACCACGTAGTTTTACCCGGGCCCGCTTGCCATCATGAAGGTCCTTAATGATCACGAGCAGCGGGTCTGAGACTCCGAAAGCACAAAGAACAACCCAGAGCCCAGAGCTACTGATGGTATCATAGGCCTTGACCAGGTCAATAAAGCAGAGATGTAGGTCTTGCTGGAATTACCAACACCTCTGCTGTAGCAGACAGACAGAGAATATGGCATCTCTGCAAGACCGCCCCTTCCAGCAACCACACTGGGGCTCCGCAAGTTGCTCTTCAGCGTGTCTGGCAAGGTGATATTGAATAATCCTTGCCAGTACCTTTCCCGGCACACTGAGGAGTGAGATGCCCCTATAGTTGTTACAATCTGTGCGGTCCCCCTTTTTATAGAGAGGAACCACCAGGGCATCCTTCCAATCCTGCGGAACCTGCCCAGTGGTCCAGACTGTTGTTATGATGTCATGTAGGGCAGTCTGTGCACAAACACCACCATCACTCAGCATTTCACTTGGGAGATCATCTCTGGCTCAGGTCTGTTTTCCAGGCTCAGGGACTTCCCCTCCCCCAGGACCTCACAGAAATGCTCAGCAAATCTGCAAACCTATTTCTGGGGTTCGGAGATTGGATCACTTTCCCCTTATGATGGTAATAGGTGTGGCGCTGCAAGTAACTTTTTTGATAGAATTAAAGAGTGATTTGTGACCGTGGACCATTGAGGCAGACTCCATCTCCTCAGCAACCCGCGACCACCAACCATCCTTGCAGCGCCTCAAGGCTCTCCAAACCTCCAAGCGAATGCTGCGGTAAGCCTCCTCATTCTCTGACGTGGGATGCTGTAGATCAGTGGTTCTCAAAGTGTGGTACGCGTACCACTAGTGGTACGCAGACATCCACTTGTGGTACGCAGAGGAATCACTGAATTCCGTTCTCACCGGTGTGAGTAGAACGGTGAGTGCATGACCTGACCAACTGATAAATTCAAACTGTGCTTTCGCGCGTTGGCTGACGCTGAGCCAGAGATGTACGCGCTCAGCGGAGTCATCATTCACAACTATTCAGTGTTTTCATCCACATAATGTTTATTTTAGGTTTCAGACATTTAAATTCACATAAGTACTAAAAAAAAAACAATACATTTAGAGTTTGTAAAATACACACTGATGTCAATGGAAGCGGCAATAATATTCCTATCCATTATAATCAGGTTGCGCCCATCGTGTGTATAGAGCTCAACTAACGTGATAATTATAAAGGTGATGTTTATAATGGCAATGTTAATAAAGGTGATGTTTATAAAGGTAATGCTATAGGATAGCGAACAAATTTGTGAATATTTTGAATAAAAAAATAAATAAAAGCAGACCATCAGTCGTTCGGTGTCTGTGGTCACGTGACAAGCAATGACGCGTCACCATGGAAACAATAAAGCGATGCGCTCAATAACGGTTGCCTTGAAAAACGCACACTTGAGTGCAGGGAATTTTGTGAAAGGGTTAAATATAAATGAATGTTAAGTGGATGATAAAATTATGAAAAGTTCAAAACTGCTATCGTGGCTTCAATCTGGCAAGAGAAGTTCGGATCAGGAGGAGAATGTTTCAAGTACAAGAACTGAAGAGGACGAGAGTGAACCGAGCACAGGTGCAACTAGTGGCAACTTTGATAAACGCTTCAAAATAGTGAGAAATTATGACCCAAACTATATCAAATTTGGATTTATTTGGAGCGGGAGCTCCTCAGCGCAGGCCCAGTGTGCGGTATGTGGCAAAGTTCATGAAACCGTCGCATCTCAAACGGCATCTTGTAACCAAACACACGGCACTGAAGGACAAGCCAGTGGATTTTTTTTATTTTTTTATTTTATTTTATTTTTTTTGCGAAAACGTGATGAACTGAAGCAATACATTTTCATTTAATCTTTAAGTACAGTTTTTATTTCACTTTTAGGTGCAATACATTTGAATTTAATAATTATTTAATTTGTATTTTATTTACCTCTATGTAAGCAGCACAGAGCATTGTTGATGTTAAAACTGTGTTGTTACAATGTTCAAAGTGGCTGACAATAATAAATGTTCTTATTATAAATAAAACTGCCTGGTTTTTGAGCTGTGCATAACTGTAGCTGAATAGTTAGGCCTACTACTACTGTATTTTAATGTTGGTCGTTATGGTGGTACTTGGAGAACCAAATATTTTCTGAGGTGGTACTTGGTGTAAAAAGTTTGAGAACCACTGCTGTAGATGATGAGAGTGGGCCTGTCGCATTTCTCAGCCAGCCTGAACACGTCCTCCGTCAGCCAGAGTTTCTGAGGAGGTCTGGACCGTGTGCCCAAAACTGCCATTGCAGTTACATGAGCCACAGTCCTAAACCTCGCCCATTTCCCCATGACATCCAGAGGAGTGGGGGATGATGCCAACCCCAGCTGCAAGCGATGCTGAAATTCTCGCTTGCAACTTTCATCAGCTAGCCTAGACCAGGCCACTATGGGTTTGAAAGGGGTCCTGGGTTTACACCCACCACCAGAGTGGAAGAATGGCAGGCGCATCTTACAGATGACAAGTCGATGGTCAGTGGGCAGATCAGCTCCACGGTAGGTCCTGGTGTCAAGGACATGGGCCCGCATCCGCTGTTCCGTCACTGTGTAGTCCAGCAGATGTTCTTGCTTGGACCCGGCATGCATCCATGATGTTGTGTGGATGCTCCGATGCTGGAACAGTGTGTTGGTAATTACAAGCCCATGGACTGCAGATATCTAGCAGCCTCCTGCCGTTGTTATTGAGCTGATCTGGCCCATGTCTTCCAATCACCCCAGACCAGGTGCCAGCGTCATGACCAACTCGGGCATTGAAATCACCCAATATGATGATTCTATCCCAAGGGGCCACTTTAGCCAACACTTGTGACAGGAGGTCATAGAAGCCATCTGACTCATCAGACTTTCCCACATCCCTCCACGGATGTTCGTCTTCGGTGGGGGCATAAGTAACAACGACCACCACTCCTCACATCTGGTTGATGGGAAGGCGAACCCAAAGTAACCTGGGGCTCACAGCTTCCCACACCTCACCGCCACGCTCCCACGCTCCCTTCATTCTTTTGTTCAGAACAAGAGCCACTCCCTGTTGTTTGGCCGTCACCTGTCCCGAATGGGGGACAGTCCACCCCTCATTGTGACAAGAGCCAGAGCCCGAACTACCTGAACAGTCTCACACACACACACACACGTTTAAGTGTTCATGTACAATCCTTTACAGCAAACTGAATTGTCTGTCATGTTTTGAGTAAAGGTGTGCCATTCATGAGAGTCAGACAGATGTTGTTTCATACAGTATTAGTCACAGATGACATTGATGTTCAACAATCCACTGCACAGTCATGACTGATTCATCTAAAGCAGCTGAACAGCACACTGAACAGACTAGCTAGACCAGCATAAACCAGCTAAGACCAGCTAACCTGTTTAGACTGGTTACAGTTTTTTTCACCTGAGCAGTGACACTGCTTCCCATCTTCTGATTTCCCACATTATTTACAGGATATACGGAGCATATTTTCTATCAGTCGTTTCTCTTGTTTTGCACTCTGTTGTTTCCGCACAGTTAGGAGACAAATGAGCTGTCGTTATGATATAGTTGTCATGCCAATAAAGCACAACTGATAACTGACTCAGGGTCAATTGTGATAGTGAACACTTTAGAAAGCTGTTGTAAGGAGTTCAATATAATGAGAGTTGACCTGTGCTGTAGCGTAACTCTGATATTCAAGGACTTATAATGACCTGAAAAGAACTTTTACATATTAATGATCTTTATTCTAATGGCGTTTACATTATTTATGATCAGAACATCATAAAACCTCGAGGGAAATGCTGAACAAAGACTCAGAGAGTTTCTGTTCTCTGAGGTTCAAATGCTTCAGGAGGAAGTTTATAGTTTCAAATGATTAAGTGATTTTTGGGTTTGCATGATTATTTTTAACAACACATGTTTGGAAGCAGGGAACACAGACAACATGAGCATGCATATATATATAAAAGGGTTAATCCTTAAGCATTATTCTAAAAAGCATGTGAAATCAAAGCCATCAAAAGCTCTGTTTTCTTATCAAATGTTTATAATCTCCAGGTAAATAAAGTCCTAAAATGAGCAAACTTAATGTGAAATATTGCTTCATTAAATCGCAGTGCATGTAAAGCACGCTCTTTAAATACACAATATGTAAATATCTGCAGTACAGACTAACTTTGACGTTGGCCTGACAAAACCTAGTCTTAAAGTTTGAGTTAGTGGTCTTATAGTCAGACACACAGAAAGATAATAGACATACAAAAAGCGCATTACTAAGTGGTTGCTAAGGTTGACTCAGTGGTTGCTAGGTCAGTGCTAGTGTCTCTGTAAGTAGGGTGATTGGGCTGGTTGCTAGGGCATTGCTCGGCTGTGTAATCTTGTTGATAGGCATTGCTGTGGTTGCTAGAAGTGATGTTTTGTTTGTCTTTTTGAACTAATCTTTGAAGTGAATGAATCGTTCTCGTTCTCCTCTGTACACTGACTCATATTTCTCATTCGCTGGCGTCTCTCCCTTTCGGAGTCACTAAAAATCTCTAAAATCTCTAAAATCAGCGTGTTATTCTCTGCTTTTGATTTTAGAGAGTGATCAGCAGTTCATGTTTTGTTATCATTTGTGGGGAAACTCTTATGATGCTTTAACACTCTGCCGTGCTGAAGTCTCTTCATACACTTATTATGATCGGGAATGACTCGTGTGCTTTTAATTACATGCAATTTAATCATTCAAAAGGTAAAATTCCCAAACACTAGTTGCTAGGCATTTCTAGGGTGTTGCTGATTTTAATTATAGTTGTGGTGTTCTGGGTGGTTGCTAGGCTGTTTTGGCTTTGATGCTAGGTGTTGCTATGGTGTTCAAGCTAGCTGCCAATTTCATCATTCCATCAATGCAAGTCAAAGGGATCTATCTATCTATCTATCTATCTATCTATCTATCTATCTATCTATCTATC
>JAVLUX010000099.1:6250000-6257500 GCA_032164185.1 Moxostoma hubbsi
TTAGTGTTAGTGTGCATTCATGTACTAACAGTGACAGCAGCTCTTAGAGACATCACCGCTGCTCTACCAGTTTCTACCAAATGATTTAAACTTTTTATACTAACTCTCTGAGAATATTTTCACATGGATGATTGTTGTTTTGGTGGCATGAGGGGGATCTACACAATATTAGACAGGTGCTTTTAACCATATGTGTGATCAGTGTTTATATGAATGTTTTTGTTTTGTTTCTTAAAGTTGGTAAATGACTGTGGCTGTCAATCTTGGCCGAGACACTTATGTAAAACAGATTCTTAATCTCAGTGAGTTTTATTCTTGGGTAAATAAAGGAAAAATAATAACTAAATAAAAATCTAAGCTTAAAATAAATTAAATTAATGAAAACTAAATAAATAAAAAAACACTAATTTATTAAAAATAAAACATAAAATGGTTTACTTATAAAAGAATCACAGATCTGCTCACAAAAAAATACAATAAATCAATATTTCAGACAACTGTCAGAACAATGTGTATAGGTTTGTTTTGCTGCTTTGTGTTCTGAAAAGCACTTTACAAATGAAATTATTTGACTTAATAATTCAAGTTTTTCACTTAAAAGAAATGTTCAAACTTAAAAAACTTGTTTATAAAACAACAATCGTTCAGTTACAATTGTGTAAATAATTGCGCAGAATTGTTTGCTTATTAAGAGCAGAGAAATGAAACATTACTGAAACATCCAGCTTCTTTTAGTAAAACAATTGACTGAAATTCTAATGCAGAGTATATACCAGGGGTCGGCAACCTATGGCATATGTGCCAGCATTGGCATGTGGAGGGGTAATCACTGGTATGCCAGCAACGTCGAGAGTGGAGAAGACTATTTTATTTCTATAAATTCCGCACCTGCATTCCAAACTTAATCTTGATGTAATCCTTCCTCGTGATCATGCAGCATTCTTTCATCAGCTGAATGGGAGACTAAATAAAAAGTTCAAATGTGACGGGACTACAGTATACCCAACAGACTTCGGGCAGCTTCGGTCAGTCTGCATGGATGACATCCTACATTCAGTGTTTAATTTGTTTCCTATCTGTCACACACTCGATGTTGTGTCGATGTAGTGACACTAGGGGTCACTCTTGGGAGCCCGAGACACATTCTGATCTTTGATAAAAGGCCAATGGTATTTGCATGCCACTCCCCTGGACATACAGGTATAAAGGAGGGGGCGTGCATACCGCTCATTCAGATTTTCTCTTCGGAGCCAAGCAATCGGTATTTCATTGACAAATAAGTAAGCTGAATTCCCACGGTTTCCATTCACCTCTGTTTGATCCTTACTGCTCATTACAGCGGCTTTCTCCCCCCTCTGCAGTGGGCGCTTCAGGAGATCACTTAGAGTGTATTCTAAAAGAGTATTTTCCCTCCTAAAAGAGTATAGGAGCGTCACATATCGGAACGTCTTCTTAAAGATGTGTCTTTTTAAAGATGCCCTTCCGGTTGTGTGTTTTTCCTGGATGCGGTCGATATCTCTCGCCATCAGACAGCCACGATCGCTGTCTTTCATGACTGGGAGCTGCCCACACCGAGACATCATTGTGAGGACATGACCATGGTAACGCTTCTGTCAAGGTAGGTCACCCTCAAGGGAGAGTGGAGACTCCACCCACAAGGGTCTAGCTGATCTGGAGTCGAAATGGGCAGGCACAGGTTTTCCTCACATCAGCCGTGGTGAGACAGAGCACCTGGTCGTTGGGAGGAGGGGTGGTCTTCCTCGCCACATGTCGTTCTGCACTTCAAACCGAGCGTAGAAGTCGTTCAGCGCATCTGGAAGGGAGGCATCTTTGTCACAGGCAACGGATGTTGTCCTGTAGTTGGTGATAGCCTGGATGCCCTGCCACATGAGCCGCGTGTCACCGCTGACCTGGAAGTGACTGTGGATTCTCTGGACGTGTGCACACTTTGCCTCTCTGATGACCCGGGACAGTTTGGCCCTCACTGTTCTTAGGGGTGCCTTGTCGCCTGCTTTGAAGGTGGAGTCTCAGGTCCTCAGCAGGGCATGCACCTCCGCAGTCATCCACAGCTTCTGGTTGGAGAGTGTTGTGATGGTCTTGGAGAAGGTGACATCATCAATGCACTTGCTGATGTAGCTGGTCACTGATGCTATGTATTCCTCCAAGAGTCGCCATATGTTGCAGCCTCCCTGAACATGTGCCAGTCAGTACACTCAAAACAGTCCTGAAGAGCAGGGATGGCTCCTGCTGGCCAGGTTTTCACCTGCTTCTAAAGCGGTTTTGTGCGTCCATTAAAATTCTGTATGCTGGAATTAGCATAACAGAGATGTGTGGTCTGAGTAGCCGAGGTGGGGAGGAGCCTGGGATGTTTGCGCCTGGGATGTTTGTGTAAACAAGATCAAGCGCGTTCGCCCCTCTCATTGCAAAGTCCACATACTGATGGAATTTAGGGAGCACTGTCTTGAGATTCGCAAGATTGACAATAAACAGTCTGTCGGGGTGAGTGTTCTGCAGTTCACTCATAGCCCCATACAGTTCACAGAGCGCTTCCTTAGCGTTAGCGCTGGGGGGAATGTAAACTCCAGTTATGCAAACAGTGGTGAATTCCCATGGTAAATAAAAAGGTCTGCATCTAACAGTCACAAGCTCCAACAGCAATGACCAATAGCTAGAGACTAGCACAGAGTTCTTGCACCATTCCGTGTTGATGTAAACACACAAGCCACCACCGCGAGTCTTACCGCAGAGAACTGCATTTCTGTCGGCATGAAACGAGGCGAGCCCGTCTAGCTGAATGGCGGCGTCCGGAACTCTGTCGCTGAGTCACGTCTCCGTGAAAACAAAGACGCAGCAGTCTCTAAACTCATGCTGCGTAGCCTGCTGGAGTCGGATGTAGTCCAGTTTATTGTCCAGGGAGCAAACATTTGAGAGCAGGATAGACGGGAGAGCCAGCCGGCTAGGGTTGGTTTTTGCCTAGCATGGACCCCTGCCCTCTTGCCGCGCTTCCGCTTCCTCGCACACCACTTACAACATCCTCTCCACCGGCATCAGGCGACGCCGAGGACTGGAGCCATGTCTTCGCAGCAAGCCGAATTTGCGTAGCGCCTCCTGTAGGTCATCATACAGCTTGGTTGTTGCATGAATCCTATATTTGAGCAGTGTCTGGCGATGGTAGACACGAACACCGGTTGCTCCGATGTCTATGTGCCGCAAAAGTCGGGTTATTTATCAAAAATAGCACAATTTTGGATCCGGAGTGGCAGCTGCGTGCTACTGCACTGCCATCTTGGATCGGTCTCGATCCCTCCATCAGGAAACGGAGGTTACGGAAGTAACCATGACATTTCTTTTTGCTTTCAGAACAACACGTGATGTAATAAGGAAAACATCACTATTGATCCCTGAAATTTCCCATACAGCTACACCCTCCTAAAACCATAATCACACTCAAAATTACATTAAACCATTAAAAGAGAAAACAGAAACAGAGTCTATTCAGAATATAAATTAAAACTTGAAATAAAGTTTTAAGAGTTTACAGGTGCGATTCATCGAAAAAGGCTGAATAGTTAATTTGCTTGTGGCCTAACAGCCATTGACTATAAAATAAGAAATGGCACTCCATGACAAAAAGGTTGCCAACCACTGACATATACTAATGATATTAATTTGAATATGTGTGTGTGTGTGTGTGTGTGCATGTGTGTGTGTGTGTGTGTGTGTGTGTGTGCGTTAATCACTGTTTAGTCTTGTACATCCTTCACACATGGTTAATTGCATGCCGTTTTGGCACTAGTGAGTGTGTGTGTGTGTGAGTGTGTGTGGCCATCTGTGTTTTCCTATAGTTTTCATGTGTAAATTGATAATTTGGCTTGAAGTCATGTGCAGCGATTAGAGTCACATCTGGCTTTGTGTGTGTGTTTGTGTGTGTGTGTGTGTGAGTGATGTCAGGACAATGGGCAGTGCATATAGTTAAAACGCGCACACACACACACACACACACACACACACACACACACACACACACACACACACACACAAACAGGTCTGTGTTTTGGTTTAAACTAGAGTTCGCCCATCTGTTTGAGTGAGGCGAGTTTCAGTAGTTTCAGGAGAGAGAGAGACAGACAGGTGTGTACTGTGATGAAAGTCATTTGTCATGACTTACAACAGTAGTGTGTGTGTGTGTGTGTGTGTGTGTGGGGGTGTGTGTGTGTGTGTGTGTGTGTGTGTGTGTGTGTGTGGTGATACTGGCAGTTGCCATGGTTACAGGGCTCTTCAGAGCTTTGTGATGTTGATGTCTTTTCAGTGTTTGATGTTTGTTTGTACAACTAATTTCTGTAGCTCACAAAGCAATAAACACAACAATAGATCTAGTTTGTTGTGTGTTTGTGTATGTTTGAGGTTTTAGTAAGCAGAATGAAATAAATGCTTTCACAGCATTAAAAAAGAGCTTCAACATTCAATTAAACATTGTAGTAAACAGGTTAATTTTGATTACCCTATTTTCAATATTTAATATAAGACATATGGTGCTGTTTTATGTATGTATTTGTTTTTTTTTTTTTTATTTCAGTTATATAAATTATGACACTTTCTATTTTTATTGGTGATATTTAGTGTTCATTAATCTGTATAAATGAATAAAATACTCCTTTGATTGCAAATTCATAAATAAATATATATATTGCCCTTGCCATTTAAATAGCTGCAATGCTAATAGTTACTCTTTGTCAGTAGCACACACACACACTTACACATGCACACACACACACACACACACATGCACACACACACACGCACACTGACACATGCACACACACACACACACATGCACACACACACACACACACACACACACACACACACACACACACACACACACACACACACACACTCACACACCCAGACATTCAGATATCTCCTCTATTTAAACATTTGGACTTACCTTTATTAATGTCAAAAACAGAAATAAATAACCATTCTCAGTGTACAGTGTGTCATAACGTGTGTATTCGTATATGTGTGAGTGTGTGTGTCTGTGTGTGTATGTGTGTGAGCGCGTGTGTGCATCCGTGTGGGCTTATTTGTGTGTATGTGTGTGTAGGTATGTATGAGTAAAACCTAACCTCACTGAAACACCTACTGGAGTAAGTGAGAGGCTGATGACTCTCCATATCCCCAAGCAAAGGCATGCTATACTACTCTGCTAAGTGCATATGTGCCAACACTGCCAACAGACAACAGTGTGAAGGATGGCTCCTACCAGCTACTAGATGACGGCCTTCATAGTATACCCAGGAATGACAAGAGTTTGCTAGGGTGGGAAGAAACAGTGATATATAGAGTGGAGTATTGAGTAGGGACAACATTGGGCAGGTTAACATGAATGGCCTGAGGCTGCTAAAACTCTATGCAGAGCTTGATCTCACCATTACGAACGCACTGTAAGACCAAATACAAAACATCTTGGATGCACCCACGATCCAAAAACTGGCACTTGATTGATTACATTATAACAAGACGTGTTGACACAAGTGATGTCTTGTTGACCCGGGAGGTGCAGAATGCTGGATGGATCACCGCCTGATCATGACCAAGCTCCACATCAAATTGCGCCCCCACAGCATCTTAGGAAATCTACTAAAAAGCAGCTGAACTGTGCTGTTAAAGTCATCCCCAACAAGGAACATGTACCACCATTCTGTAGGTATGAGGGCACAAGATGTTGAGGACATTCTGTGCTCTTATAACACAATGGATTAGAAACAGACCTCTATAACCATTACATCAAGCTGCAGTTGCCTCTATAGGCTACAAAGCCAGAAAACTTTCTGGACTGGTGTTTGAGAACTGAGAGACCATCATTTTCCTGCTGGAAACCATGGGCAGAGCACACAGGGCTACTCTCAACTACCCTGCATCCGCCATCGTCAGCAGTGGCAAACAGCATGAAAGGAGGTACAAACAACCTTTCGCACTCTACAAAATACATGGTGGATGAACAAAGCTCAAGAAATTCAAACATATGCTGACAACTCCATTAAAAACATATACAGCCCCGGGAACTGCTACATCACACCTAAAAAAGCAACAGATCTCTCAATCCTGAATGACCAAAAACAGATATTGGCAAGGTGGGCTGAACATTTTGAAACCCTCCTCAAACACCACTCACCAGCTGATCTCTCCATCCTGGAAGAGCTGCTTAATCAAGTCCTTGACCGCCCATCAACCTATCAGGAGATGCTAGCCACAATCCACTCCCTCAGAAACAACAAGTCCTCTAGCAGTGACAGTATCCCACCAGAGCTCCTCAACCAAGGTGGCTACTTCTGTACCAGGATGATCCACCAATACACCCTGCAGATCTGGGACCTGGAGAGTGTCCCACAACAATGAAAGGATGCCAACATTGTCACTCTCTACAAAAACAAGGGTGACAAACCCATCTGCGGCAACAGTCATTGCATATCACTGCTAGCTGTTGCAGGCAAGGTCCTCGCAAAATGGTAAATGGTCTGCAATTATATAGTGCATTTTTTCAACCTTAGTGGTTACCAAAGTGCTTTACACTGTGTCCTATTCAACCATACACTAACACTCATACACCAATGATGGCAGAGCTGCCATGCAAGGTGCTAGCCTGCCATTGGGATCAACTTGGGGTTCATTGTCTTGCCCAAGGACACTTTGGCATGTGGAGTCATGTGGGCGGGAATCAAACCGCCAACCCTGCGATTAGTTGCCGACCCGCTCTACCACCCGAGCCACTTCTGCCCCAGCAAAAGTCATGCTACGCAGGCTAGTGGAAAACCTAACAGAACATCTGCTGCCAGAGTCACAGTGCAGCTTCAGGATGAACCAAAGTACTGAGGACATATTTTTCACAGTAAAACAGCTTCAAGAAAAGTGCCGTGAACAGCATCAAGACCTTTTCATGTAATTTGTCTATTTCTCCATCGACACTATGAATTGAGAGTTACTCTGTGACATCCTAATAAAAGAAAGAAATTTGTGAACATCCTGTCACAGTTCCTTGATGGGATGGTGGCCCATGTGACCACAGAGGGACAGGAATCAGGGCCCTATAATGTACGCACCGGGGTAAGACAAGGGTGTGTGTTGGCACCAGTACACTTCAACATCTTCCTCCTATGTGTCATGAAACGTCTCCATGATGAGCTGGAAAGTCTTCAGGCTAGACAGAAACCTTTTTACTATCCAAAGGTCACAGCAATGCCTTGAGCTGCAGTATGCTGATGACTGCACACTTATGGCTCCCACCCCAGAAGACCTGCAAACCATCCTAGCCACTGCTGTAAAGACCTTCAGCAGACTGGGCTTGTCAGTCTATACCACCAAGACTGAGGTGATATGCCAATGGAGGATCAGCCCCCCACACCCACCATGCCTGTTTTCACCATAGAACATAGACCACTCACAATAGTTCCATTTATTAAAAAAAATTAGGGCTGCAACATCTCACCAAAAAAATTC
>JAVLUX010000099.1:6262500-6287500 GCA_032164185.1 Moxostoma hubbsi
GCATCTCAATGTATCAACCGCTACAGAATAGTGTTTGCAAACAGCCAGTGACCGGTCTCACTGCAGAGAAGAGTCTTTAACTCTGAGCTTGTGTAGTTCTTGGTATAATCTGTATATGAGTTAAAGAACTGACATCAGTGTTATATTATATACATACTCTTTCTCTTAATTGTGGCACTAATCTTGTTAGTGAACCCCAAGAATTATTCGATTATGTCCTCAAGACAATTCTGTCCCTGCACTAAATCATCAGTTTGCTGTCAATTGTGATGAGTAAAGGATTATAATGTCATGCATTTGTGCGCTCATTAACTTTAGCAGATGTGCTGAGTGTGTAATCTGCTTGTAGATCTACTGTGTGCGATTTAAAAAACATATTTTGCAAGTCTGTTCTAATAGGGTCATTGAGAGCAAATAAAAACAATGCTAAACACAACTAGCTATATAACTGTGTATATCATTATTATTATTATTATTATTATTAGTAGAAGTAGTATTAGTGTTAGCATTATCATTAGTAGTAGTAGTAGTAGTAGTAATATCAGAGTACCATTGTTATTATTATTATTATATTGATATTGTTATTAGTAGAAGTTGTTGTAGAAGTAGTAGTATTAGTGTTAGCATAATAATTATTATTAGTAGCAGTATTAATATCACTGTACAATTATTATTATTATTATATTGATACTGTTATTAGTAGAAGTAGTAATATCAGTGTAGCATTATTATTATTATTATTATTATTATTATTATTATTATATGGCTACTGATATTAGTAGATTTTGTAGTAGTAGTAATAGTAGTATTAGTATTAGTGTTAGCATTATCATTATTATTATTATTATTAGTAGTAGTAGTAGTAATATCAGTGTACTATTATTATTATTATTATTATTTTGATACTGTTATTAGTAGAAGTAGTAATATCAGTGTAGCATTATTATTATTATTATTATTATTATATGGCTACTGATATTAGTAGATTTTGTAGTAGTAGTAGTAGTAGTAGTATTAGTATTAGTGTTAGCATTATCATTATTATTATTAGTAGTAGTAGTAGTAATATCAGTGTACTATTATTATTATTATTATTATTATTATTATTATATGGTTACTGTTATTAGTAGATGTTGTAGTAGTAGTAGTAGTAGTAGTAGTAGTATTAGTGTTAGCATTATCATTATTATTATTAGTAGTAATATCAGTGTACCATTATTATTATTATTATATTGATACTGTTATTAGTAGAAGTTTTAGTAGTATTAGTAGTATTAGTGTTAGCATTATCATCATTATTATTATTATTAGTAGTAGTAGTAGTAGTAGTAATAATATCAGTCTACCATTATTATTATTATCATTATTATTATTATTATTATATTGATACTGTTATTAGTAGAAGCTGTAATATCAGTGTAACATTATTATTTGTATTATTATTATTATTATTATTATTATTATTATATGGATACTGTTATTAGTAGATGTTGTAGTAGTAGTAGTATTAGTGTTAGCATTATCATTATTAGTAGTAGTTGTAGTAGTAATATCAGTGTACCATTATTATTATTATTATTATTATTATTATTATATTGATACTGTTATTAATAGAAGTTGTAATAGTAGTAGTAGTAGTAGTAGTAATATCAGTGTACCATTATTATTATTATTATTACTATTATTTTGATACTGTTATTAGTAGAAGTAGTAATATCAGTGTAGCCTTATTATTATTATTATTATTATTATTATTATATGGCTACTGTTATTAGTAGATGTTGTAGTAGTAGTAGTAGTAGTAGTGTTAGCATTATCATTATTATTATTATTATTATTATAATTATTATTATTATTAGTAGTAGTAATAATATCAGTCTACCATTATTATTATTATTATTATTATTATTATATTGATACTGTTATTAGTAGAAGCTGTAATATCAGTGTAACATTATTATTATTATTATTATTATATGGATACTGTTATTAGTAGATGTTGTAGTAGTAGTAGTAGTAGTAGTGTTAGCATTATCATTATTATTAGTAGTAATATCAGTGTACCATTATTATTATTATTATATTGATACTGTTATTAGTAGAAGTTGTAGTAGTATTAGTAGTATTAGTGTTAGCATTATCATTATTATTATTATTATTATAATTATTATTATTATTAGTAGTAGTAGTAATAATATCAGTCTACCATTATTATTATTATTATTATTATTATTATTATTATATTGATACTGTTATTAGTAGAAGCTGTAATATCAGTGTAACATTATTATTATTATTATTATTATTATTATTATTATTATTATATGGATACTGTTATTAGTAGATGTTGTAGTAGTAGTAGTATTAGTGTTAGCATTAGCATTATTATTGGTAGTAGTAATATCAGTGTACCATTATTATTATTATATTGATACTGTTATTAGAAGTAGTAATATCAGTGTAGCATTATTATTATTATTATTATTATTATTATTATTATTATTATATTGATACTGTTATTATTAGAAGCTGTAATATCAGTGTAACATTATTATTATTATTATTATTATTATTATTATTATATGGCTACTGTTATTAGTAGATGTTGTAGTAGTAGTAGTATTAGTGTTAGCATTATCATTATTATTAGTAGTAGTAATATCAGTGTAACATTATTATTATTATTATTATTATTATTATTATTATTATTATACTGTTCTTAGTAGAAGCTGTAATATCAGTGTAACATTATTATTTTTATTATTATATGGATACTGTTATTAGTAGAAGCTGTAATATCAGTGTAACATTATTATTATTATTATTATTATTATTATTATAATATGGATACTGTTATTAGTAGATGTTGTAGTAGTAGTAGTATTAGTGTTAGCATTATCATTATTATTAGTAGTAGTAATATCAGTGTACCATTATTATTATTATTATATTGATACTGTTATTAGTAGATGTTGTAGTAGTAGTGTTAGCATTATCATTATTATTAGTAGTAGTAATATCAGTGTACCATTATTATTATTATTATTATTATTATTATTATATTGATACTGTTATTAGTAGTAGTAATATCAGTGTAGCATTATTATTATTATTATTATTATTATTATTATTATTATTATTATTATTATATTGATACTGTTATTAGTAGAAGTAGTAATATCAGTGTACCATTATTATTATTATTATTATTATTATTATTTTGATACTGTTATTAGTAGAAGTAGTAATATCAGTGTAGGATTATTATTATTATTATTATTATTATTATTATTATTATTATTATTATTATTATATGGCTACTGTTATTAGTAGATGTAGTAGTAGTAGTAGTAGTATTAGTGTTAGCATTATCATTATTATTATTAGTAGTAGTAATATCAGTGTACCATTTTTATTATTATTATTATATTGATACTGTTATTAGTAGAAGTTGTAATATCAGTGTAGCATTATTATTATTATTATTATATTTATACTGTTATTAGTATAAGTTGTAGTGGTAGTAATAATTATATTGTTGCTGTTATTAGGTTAAGTTGTAATAGAAGTAGTAGTATTAGTGTTAGCGTTACCATTGTTATTATTTTTATTATTATTTGTACTAGTAGTAATATCAGTGTAGTATTATTATTATTATTATGTTGTTACAGTTATTAGTCAAAGTTGTAGTAGTAATAGTATTAGTGTTAACAGTATTATTATTATTATTAGTAATAGTAGTAGTAGTTGAAGTATTAGTAGTCATTATCATTATTAATATTATTATTAGTAGTAGTAGTACTAGTAAAATTAATGTTATCATTATCATTATTACTATATTACTGTTATTAGTAGAAGTTGTAGTAGTAGTAGTAGTAGTAGTAGTAGTAGGACACATTCATAGTAATATTATCATTACAATTCAATGTTTGTCTCCCCCTGTGTTCAAACTGGGTAATGCAGTGAGCCGGTCTGTCTGGCTGTTGGCTGCAGGGCTGCAGACAGACACACAATTGAAGGGACTAAATGTTCTGCTTTCAGAACCGCCAGTGAGGAAGAGGAGATGATTGACAGAGTTTCTCTCCCACCACGCCCTTTCCCAGGATGCACCAAGGTCCTGTGCCATCCTCTGAGAATCTGACCCGCAGTAAAACCCGTACTCCAGCAGAGAGTTATACTTTATAATTCAAGAGTTTAAACACCCTCTTATGAAGACAGTGGCAGAGTGGTTTAGAAATGTGAAAACATTCCCAAAAATATAACTTTGATCTACTAAGATTTTATTAAAAACTGTGATCTGCTCTTATATTGAGTTACCTTGACCCAGAAACACATGTTCAGCTGTGATGTAATCATGTCTACACTGAGACTTCAAGTAACCACTGAAATGTTGGCTGAGATTTTCCTCAGAATGTATTTGTGAGTTAAAGTGATGTAATGATGATTATTTTATGCTAGCAGCCTTTAAAAGTGCACTCAGTATATTTTTGTTTTGGTTGTTTTTTGTTTGTGTGGTGAAGGTCGGTACAACAGGAAACATAAATTGTGTTGTAGCTTAATCTTATATTGTGCATTGTGTGTGTGTGTATATACACACACACACACACACACACACACACACACACACACACAGTATACTGTATATATAAAAATATAGTGTTGCACACACACCTTTATTTAAAAAGTTGAATATTCATTTAGACATTAAAATAATGACGTGTAGCCACCAAGGACAGTTTCAGGTTGGATATTTGGATATTCGGATATTCATCTGTAGTTTTTCTTGCGTCCACAGCAGTTAGGGAACGTCAACATAGTGACAAATCGAATGTTTCAAATTTCAGTAGCTCTTTACCCATTACGCCCAAACTCTAGCTGACCCAATGGAAGAGACACATATTGCACACATTTTGTTTTTGTAGATTCTTGCACCATTTTAAATGATTTATTAATATTTGTTAAATTCAATAGCTCCTTTGCCATGTCACCTAAATATTGCACACCCTTTTTGTTTGTCCATTTCTTTATGTTTGTCATTGTGGCAAATTTCTATAGCTCCTTGGTCATGTGACCTACTGACCTCAAACAAGGGTCAGAATGTCCACTGTCAGTCTTTGGGCCACTTCCAGGTTCTTATCAGAGACACACATGGAGCAGCCGTTGGCTTTGCTGAACTCAACTGAACATATGGTTGTCCCACACAACTACATGCAAATAAATAATGGCAACACTAAAGGGTGTGCAATATCGAAGGGTAGTCAATGGACATTCTGACCCTTTTGAGGTCAGTAGGTCACATGACCAGTGAGCCACTGAAATCCTAATGTATAAAAGTGTGTACTTTGTTTACACTCCCAAACGAATTCAACTAGGTGTACAGAATGCTGCTCACATTTTCACATGCTTATTAGCTTTGAAAAGAGAATTAATCAACTGTGGGAATAAAACCTGTGCAATGTTCTGCACAATTTGTCCAACACCTTGACACTTATTTGGAGTATGAGGCTCAACTGGTTTGAAAGCACGAATATCCAACCTGAAACTGTCTTTTCCTCGGTTGTGTAGCATTCATGTTTTTCATATGACTATTAAAGTAAATATAGTAATACAACAAAAGTAATATATAATAATATAGTATATATAATAGTATATATAATATATAGTAATATATTTGAGAGCAGTGAGGAGTTTTCTCTTTGACTTGTCATTGTCTAATTTAAGCAAATGAATAATGACACGATGGAGTCTTCAACTTATGTGAGGGTACTTTTTAACCAGATTTTTCAAAGGTACTATTCCTTTTACTGTGTTTTAACATGTTAATTTAGTACTATATACTGTAAGCCAGAGATATGCTTTCACATTTAATAAAAAAAATAAAATGGGATTTGTAAAGCCACTTCTGTGGGCGTTGTCACGCTTTTATCAACAAATATTGATACATGGTATTATTGGTGATTCAATTGATTAGTTAATCAACATATGATGTAATTAATTCAACTGTATTCATTTATTTATTCATTATTATTATCAATTAACAGCCCTAATTTCTTTGTTTAAAACATTTACATTTAAAAAAATCACAGAGTGCATCTTAACAATAAAAGATGTTTTTGTCACCCCCTGCTGGTGGATCTGGTGAATTACAGCTGCAGTCAGACTTTCACTTGTATAATTACTGAGAGGATCACACAGGGCGAGATCTGCCCACCACAACATGAGCTGGAGCAGAAATCAGCAATGAATGCAACACTGGAGAAGAACAAACCCAAAACACATGACAGAGAGGGAATGTGGAGGACGGGGGGGCTGATTAACTGTCCTGCTGCGGACACATATGACAGACGAACAGGTTACCGAGGTTAACGGTGAGTTTGATGCGTCCTCCGTCCAGCTCCAGGCGTAGTGTGTCAGCTGACTCTTTCGATGTGGTGGCCATGAGCAGACCATACGCTCGCTGAGACATGAACCTCAGCGCCACGTCCTCCGCCTCTGTGTGCATTGTGCTGGGCATGATGATCTTCAGATACATACTGCCGTCATAACTCAACACCGTCGCCTCTGGAAACACACACACATGTACGTGAGCATTCACAAGTTCATATCACATTTATACAGTCAGCATTGAGAAGCAACACCACTGAGCCACATCACAGGAGAATGGGGTAAGCTGTGCCAGTTTGTGTTATTATATTCCAGCATATCTGCTCTCCAAAAAAACTTTATCGGACTATATTTACGAGCACTATTAAGTGAGTGGCACAGTTTACAGATTTAATAATTCCTGGCTAAAATGTAACAATTTAAATATATGATCAATTCATCACCTTGTATGTGATATAATAAGACCTGTGGTGTTTTCTCTCATATATAACTCTAAAACATTTAGATCATTTACTTGAAATAAATAAAATACAGCAAACTATAGTGCAGTACCGTGTGGTGACACATGATGTCACTAAAGGTCTGTTGTGGAACTGCTCATAAACATCAACTCACATTAAACTCAACAGCCTGCACAACATCCGGCTGCTCAAAAGATGAAATAAATAGTTTTAATAAAACAAAACAAAATGCCTTCTCTTCAACTGTTCCTGCAAATAAACAAAAGCATTTTTCTGTGGTGCAGTTGAATCCCAAACCCACCTGCTCACCGTCTGACATACACTAGAATAAATCAAATCTACAGAGACAGAATATGCTCATAATTATGCAAAGGCCACTGAGCTGACACGAAACGATTAAGCTCATCGCCAGCTTAGTCTCCATTATATCAGTCAATATCAAACACACATCTGTGTCGTCTGCAGAAAGCATGTATAGTATAAACAGTATATCAGTAGGGTCACCCCTGATGTGTTTGTGAGTGGGTATCATCGCCCTGTGAGACGGAGCAGCTTGCAGCAGCTGGTGTCGTTTTAAGCTGCACAGATGGTTCTGGTAAGCATCACCGCTCGAGTGCTCTTCCACACTCGTGACATCGGCTTTTCCCCGCCAACATGAACAGGATGCAACACGGTGCTGCACGGTGCAGACAAACACATCCAAAAGAGCGTTTGTGAAGCTTCACAATCCCTCACTGTGAGTCCCTGATAAACCCGTCACGCGTGGACTCACACTACAGCTACATATAACTGCTGTCTGTCTGCAGGAAACCAGAGGAAATATACAGCCACCTGCACTGATTCACCATATTCATCAGTGAAATATATGGCAACGATTAGACGTTACAACTTTCATTCCTGTTCATCACCCGTCCTTACCGATCTCACAGTTGTCTCCAAGGTAACCGGTGCCGGTGCAGTCACAGATGTAGCGGTTCCAGCCCTCCTTGCACTGTCCTCCGTTGGCGCAGGGGGCGTTGCTGCATCGTTTCTGCAGCTCGCGCGTACAGAAGCTGCTAACGCCCGGAGCGCTCTGGATCTCCGCGAGCCGACGCACGTCACGACTCTTCCCGTCGATGAAGAGGTCACGGACGCAGCCCACGTAACCGTAGTTGAGCAGCGCGGTCCAGACCTCGGGCGGCAGAATCAGACCCTGATGAGTCTCAGGTAAACCGCCCAGGTACATGTCACTGTCCAGATCCAGAATCTCACTGCCCTCGTTTGCGTTGAACGGAATCGAGCGGCTGTTCACAGAGATCGACCCTGAAAAATGAAGAACATTAACAGGTGTGAGTGAAGAATGTTTAATTTCATGCCTTCATCCTAAGAGACTAACAGTTCATTCAACCTTTATAGTTCCTTGGGGATCGAACATGTGTCCTTGTTATACTGGCTTGACATTCCACAGACATGGTTCAGGGTTTTCCCAAAATCCACAACTACCAATTAGAGCTCCTCCAACTTTATTGGCAAGAACAACATAAGTGTACGTTGCCAATGCATTATTTGACACTTTACATACAGATATAAACACAGTGAATGCTGGAGTTTAAAATCTCAGAACTGTTATTTTCTCGGGCTGCCGTTCAGTCTCGTCAAGTATACGACCAACGACCGGTCCTTCAGTCTACCGCACACACGCTCTCACTCGGGCAGTTTCGCTTTTAACATTTGTTCAGATAAAAGTGAGTGAGCGTTTCACACCTTGCCCATATTACTTGTGCACCTGATTCAGTGCTTGCGGGTGAAGTCTCCATTCTTTGTACAGTAAATCCACTCACTTTATCCGTGTCAGCTGTTTTTGAGCGCAAGAGTGTATGTGTTGTTGCTAATATGTTGCTAATAACTTGCTAAATATGAACTACAACAGTTGTCTGTTTCGTCACGCAAGAACACTCACATGCTTGTGCTTGTTTTAGTCCTTATTTAGCAACACACCGTTTAAAAACACAGTAGCTTCAAAAGTCTCGTCTCAACTCTGACTGAGTGCAATTTATGTTGTAGAACAAAACGTCCAGGTATGTTCAAGTGATGTTCACAGCAGAACTTATTTTACTAAATCTATAAATATAATAATAATTGGAAATTCCCAAGTGAACCCAGGACTCAAAAATGCTGTTTTTCTTCCAGGTTCAAGGACTGTAGCCTGAACCGCTAATTCTTCAATTATGATCATGTGAGCACATATTTCAGTGTGAGTTCTCATCTCTGCATAGATCAGGGAGATTTATGACTGACTCTTAATTGTCTATTAAACTGCAATTACAGAACGGCTGGATTTTCCCCCCACAGCACAAACACCCGCATACTCCAGTCTCACACTCTGTTAGTCAGTTATGGCAAATGAAGAGCCTTTGGCAGTGCAGCTCAACGGCACACACATCTGTGCGTTTAATGGTGTCTCTATGGCCACGTGCAGACTCCGTTTGGGGATAAAGATCACATTTAAAGGGTGAATCCACTTTACTGAATCAACTGCTTCACGTGTGGACAGAATACAGGAGTCTCTCCAGAACTCATGATGACTGACGTGTGATCATCATAGCAACAGTTTGGCATCTCACGGATGTAAACATAAACAAATGTATGTCACACGTTTTAACTCATTTGATGTTCAATATGTTTGACTAACTTAAAGAATATAAGAGCGCCTCTGTTAATCTCCAGCTACTGAACACAAAACACTGGCAAATAATCGGACTTGCTCATTATTTTCACATGCGCTTGTGATTTATCAACACATGTTTGGCAGAAGTTTGCAGCATTAACATGTGAACATAATGAGTGTCAAACCAGTGGTTTCTCATCACTGAAGCACACCAACCCACCAAATATACTGTGCAGAGGTACAGTAGCAAAAACAGTCTTGCAGTAGAGAGAATGGCTTTTTGAACGGAAGTTTTTGTTGATTTATTTTTCTATTATCCAGATGTGACGTGATAATATCACATAAACTAACCCTAACCCAGCAACCGGCCGTCGCTCATTATTGCGCAGACCTTGTGACCCATTTCAATTGTAGTGAGACTTTTCTAGTTTAAAGCGTTACGGAGGAAGTCAAGTCAAACCTCTCAAACAACAGCAGTCCTGACATGCCAAACAGCAGCGCTGTGTATCACCTTCACAAAACTGTTTCAGGATTTTACATGAGTAAATGTAACTTATATTTTGACAAAATGTTATAGTATTTTATGAAATATTATTATAGAAGTTATATACAAACTTCTATAAAGTCTAAAGTCTATACATTTCTATTAGACCTCATTTTATATCAACAGTGGCAGTTGTAGATAAAGTTTCAAGATGTGTTACAGTTTGTGCTTATTTTTTCAGAAATACTGTAAATTGTTATTATTATTACTATGATCTAATGGGGCTTTTCCACTGCACAGTACAACTCGACTCCGCTCGCTTTTTGGGGTTTTCCACTGTGGATTGTTCCTGGTACCTGGTACTTTTTTTTAGTACCACCTCAGTCGAGGTTCCAAGCGAGCGGAGCCGATACTAAATGTGACGTCAAAATCCTGCAGATCACTGATTGGTCAGAGAGAATCATCACTACCAGCATCACTGGATTTGGATTTGCGACACGCAACATCAACCTGCTAGATTTAAAGTTAGCAAGCGCGATAGCAGTATAATTTGTTCACGTGACTTTTAAATTATAAAAAGAAATGCTGTGCGCAAAACCACGCCGTGATCAACAAACGAGGTGCAGACGGTCCACTCGTTAGCGACGAACAAAACGACACAAAACAAAAAAGTCTCTCAGGAAGTGTCTCAGCTGTTGCCCGCACACGGAAAATACCGGATCTTCCAACAGTGTAGGGAAAAGTTTAAAACTCTTAAGAGTGACGACAGAACCATCAAGGACCACAACAGCCGGAGTGGTTCAAACAGAAGAAAGTGGAAGTGGTTTGACCAAATGGACACTATCTAGACCGGCGAGCAATAGAAGGGAGAGTGCGCTGGACTCGGTCATGGCTGGAGTTCATGATGGAGGATGGGACGTTTTGTTACGTTAACTCTATACTCTGATTGAAAGCTTCACTTTATTTAGTTGAGCAGATACTGGAAAACTTCTAAAACAACCAGATCAATTTAACTGTTGCACTTGTGTAAAATCACCATCAACAACTGCTTTATGCAGCACAATGAGCTAGCAGCTAACAGCTAGCGCTCATGCTATTGTTTTGGTCAGTTTGTGTCGTGTTTAAGATGATGTCACGGCAGTAGAGACGGTGCAACTATGACGATCAGCCTATAATCCCGCCCATGTTGAGGCGACACTAAACTGCCGTGGAAACACAAGGTCAGAAAAGTAAAGCGGGTCGAGTCGAAGCGTAACGTGCCATGGAAACGTGCCATAAGACTAGCTACACTGACCTGACCATGGTCATGAGGAGTCTTTCCTCCTGTGTAATATGTGTCTTCTGTTTGAATTTAATTTTAAAATGGGGGAGATAAACTTCCTGTCACTTTTGTTGTTGATGTTTTCAACTGAAATAATGTCACTTGATGCATGTACTGGAAAACCATGAACAAAACTATGCAACATAAAAGGAAATGCGACCCAGGACACATTAAATACAGGTTATGTTTAATCTACGGCAGGTCGACACTTGATTAACGACATAAAGACCTGAAGTTTTACCTGAAGTAAAACCAGTTAAAGATACAGACAGGAGCAGTATATGTTAACTGTTAATAATCAGAGGACATTACATTAAAAGCTCACACAGCTGATGTTATTTTTCTTCAGTAGTTCATTTAACATGCGATGCTAACACGTGTTAGTTATATAACATCTTATTATAATTCTGTTTGCCCCCACTGTTTTTCAGATTGGGACTGATAATAGTAATTGTATAAAAAAATATTTTCTGAGACGATTATCGTGAAAGTCTCATACCGTTGCAACCCTAGATGTGAGCGATGTTAAGAACATGTGAATTATTTGTATGTGCGGTACTATTGTTAGTGGGTAATAGGATTTATTTTATTCTTTATATTGTTCATATTACATTTAATGGTTTTTATTTGTCAATCTGAACGTATTTCGGAGATTAAAAATTAACCAGAAAATTCTTCAAAAAATCAAAAGTAAATCATGTATTACTCTGAAATCTTCAACACATGCATATGATAATGATTTTTAAACAGAAATATTATTACAAATGAATAATTTATTATCTTATTATTCTAATTAACTTTTATTGTGTTTTTTGAGTATTAGATCTGTTTTAGCATATGTGGCAGTATTTTACTGATTTTCCTCAACACAGATCTGAAGACGTCATTTCCCATGATGCTGTGCAGCTGTTAATAATAACTTGTAGTGGTAAGAAATGGAATTGTGTGAATGTCTTTCACAATCATTCATCATGTGTCCAGCGTGTGAACATAGAAGATGTTATTTGGATTAATTGTGCAGTCCTGAAGGATTGTGGCGTTAGTGTAATGAAGCGCTCTTTAAATGCTTTGACTTCACTGTGATTTTCATGATACTGCATCATTTTATATCTCAGAAGTGTTTCTCACCCTTCCTCCCTTCTCTCTGGAAGTCAACATGGCACCATTCTCCATCATTGACCTTCTTGTTGCTGGTCTTGAGTTTGATACTCCCTGATCCCATGTCCATCAGTAGGAATAAAAAGCCGTCCAGCAGCTCCATGGCGAAGTAATCGCTCTTCATCTCGCGGCCGGGACGCTGCTCTTTCGTGCTCTGTGGTTTCCCGTGACTGAAGAGCAGCAGTCCGCTCGGTTCTGTGGTGCGGAAATCAAACGATATGGAGCTGGTTTTCTTGGTGTCCCACCGCGGAAGAGCGATGTAAGACTCGGGCGTCTCAAAGGTCACGGGGTCGAGGGCCGCCACGTCCTCGCAGCGGAACACCAGGTCACCGTGGAGACTGATCTTGGGGTCTCTCTCGATGGCCAGATGGGACAGCTCCAGCTTGAAGTCGTTGTTCTTGTACACCACCTAATGGGGGCGATACAGACAGATTGTGACAGAGAAGAGGCACTTCTCGAAGTCTCAATAAAACATTTTCTCACACTCTCACTAGTTGATTTAATTCATCTATTAACAGTGTCCGAGAGTGTGTTCATGCATCACAGGAGATTTGTGTTATTCATATTCATTTCCAGCACATCTCTAATTCTGTATGGAGTTGAATAGAATTCTGTGCTGGAAATGACGCTGATGGAAATTACATTTTTAAAGTTAGTTGTCAAATAAAATGAACGACTCCTTTGTCTTGATAAGACCAATCAGCACACAATTAAATCCTATTTCACATAATTTGCTCATCCTATAATTCACTCATTCATTCATTCATTCATTCATCCATTCATTCATTCATTCATTCACCTGTTCATGCATTCACATGTGCATTCTTTTGTTTGTTTGTTCATTCATTCACTTGTTTATTCACTCAAGCATCAATTTATTAATTCATTCACTTGTTCATTTGCTCATCCTATCATTCACTCACTCATTCAAACATTCATTCATTCACCTGTTCATGCATTCACATGTGCATTCTTTTGTTTGTTTGTTCATTCATTCACTTGTTTATTCACTCAATCATTAATTTATTCATTCATTCACTTGTTCATTTGCTCATCCTATCATTCACTCACTCATTAACACATTCATTCATTCACTCATTCATTCGTTTGCTTGTTCATTCACTAAAGCATTAATGTATTCATTCATTCACTTGTTTATTCACTCATGCATTGATTTGTTCATGCATTCACCTGTTCATTTGTTCTTTCATTCAAACACTTGTTCATTAATTAATTAGTTTATTTATTCACAAATTCATTTGTTTGTTCATTTATTCGTTCGTTCTTTCATGCATTTATTCATGTATTTACTAGTTTTTCCATTTATTCATTTAATCTGTTCATGTATTCACAGATTCAACAATTTCATTCAATAATGTGTTCATTCATTCACTCATTCACCTGTCCCTTCATTAGCTTGTGTTTTCATTCTTTATTTTGTTCATCTATTCACAATTTGCATTCATTCACTCATCATGTATTTGTTAATTAATGTATTTACTCAATAATGCACTCTTCTAATTGTTTGTTTGCTTATTCACTTTTTTTATTTATTCACGACCCATTTATTCATTTGTTCATTCATTCACTTGTTCATGAACTTATTCACCTGTTTGTTCATTCATTCATTCATTCATTTATTTATTTATTCACTCGTAGAATAGAATTCTGTGCTGGAAATGACATTTTTAACCGTTTTTATATAAAACGCCCGACTTCTTTGTGTTGATAACACCAATCAGCACCCAATTAAATCCTATTTCACACTTTTTAATCATTTGCTCAAATTATAGGTAGACTGAAAATGAGGGCCAGTAAAAAAGTGATATGTCCCTTGATTTGTCTCATATTTCATCTCAAGCATGATGCCTCAACTGTCTGACAGTCGAAACTTATGAATAATTGATAGAAATAATTTCCACACAATGAATATTGACATGGTTTCTGTTTAATTCACTCTTTATTTAGATGATTGTAGTTCTACACATGAAATTAATTTGCATTTTTTTAATGTATTTTCATAGTTTCAAATTAAAAGGCTGAAACAGTCAACTCTAGACATCCCAACTTATATTTGTCTTGTTCCCAGAACACAACTTTAAAGCAGGTTTTTGGATTTTTAGGAACGTTTTCTTTACGGAAATATAATGTTTGTTTTAGGCTGTACGTGATGGATCCCTGAACCTCTACATTTGTTTATTTTGAAAACTGAAGGGACAGAAGTTTCTGTTGTTGGAAGTTGAGTTCACAACAATTTTAATGCAGTGAAATGCTCTCATCCGACTTGCTGTCGACAACAACCTGCTCTCATGGCCAAACATAGAGGTATGTGAAATTACGCCAATGTGCAAGTAAAGTAAATCTGGGGCGTTTTCAAGAATATGCACTGAACCGAACGCAGAGCACATCTGTTACTGTGGATGGCATGTATTTATAGAAACACTACGCACCACAGACAAAACAGCCATGCACATTTATTTATTGAATTAAATCACAGCCTCGCGGTTTGAAAAATCGTAATTTCGATTTTATTTCTATTAATCGTTCAGCACTAGTCGAGGCAATAATCAGGACTGGTGCTGTGGACGTCTCAAACAGCTTTTCAAAGAAAAGTGAAAATAATATTTCCCGACACACTCACATCTTTCAGGCAGCCCATGAAGTTGTTGCTGACGGGCGATCCGGGCAGATCCGCTGTGTTCGGACTTCCACCGATATAGAAGAAGTCATCAGATCCGAGCATTGTGTAGTCTTCTTGGGTGTAACCAGTGGTGGTCAATATACCGTCCACTGAGATGGTGACCTACCGATGGGACGACCCGTGACAGACAGAGAGACAGAGAGAGAGAGTGTTTCCGAGGAGAAAGAGAGAGAGAAGGAGAGAAAGACACTGGATTAAACAGTCATTTGTGGTTTAAGTTGTTTAAGGAAAGAGTTTCATTACAGTGCAGTTGTAAAAGCTCATTGCTGTTCAACACTGAAACCCTTAAAAACTCACATGAACTTTAATAATACAGCGTGACTGCCAACAGCACTCTTAATTATTTCCTTTCTGATTGTGATTCACTGCTCTCCACGGGCTGTCCAGGATTAATCTCCAAACGCTTAAACGTGTCTGGAAATCATTCAGAGCTGCTGTTATATTCTATATTTCAGATGTCGTCTCACAAGCAAACCACTATTTGAAGCCTATTGCCATGAAATCAGATCCATATTTCTGGATTATTCTGCAACACACACAGTGTTGCATTTAAAGAGGTCATAGTGGAAATTGTGTCATCTTTATTACAAATTTCCCTCAATGCCCACGTGATACAAAAGCAATAAATGTTACAAATGTTACATGCGCTTGAGAAACATGTCATCAAACTTTAAAGGAATATTCCGGGTTCAATACAAGTTCATTTCAATCATCAGCGTTTGCGGCATAATGCTAATTAGCACATAAATACATTTTTCTTTAAATCTTCATTTTCACAGTTGTGTTAGGGTTTATGGTGTTATGTCGCCTTATCATGAAGTTGTAAACTTGGCTGTAACTTTACAGAGAAAAGCTTAGTGAGCGAGTTTATCACACTAAAATTATGCAACACACATGTTGTTTACGTCAGGGACGAGTCACAATGTGTTGGTGGTAATCAACATTATGCCACAAACAGCCTGAGCTCATGAATTTACCGGAGCACTGCAATGCTTTGCAAAACTCAAATGACATGCTTCATTACACGTTTGGCTGCCGTTTGTTCAGTGAAATGTCCAGCAGGGGGCGCCAAAACCACGCAGACGGCGAGTCTGTAATACCCTCTTTTTTCAAGTTTTTCAATATCATAACAGCATTATAAGCGTACTAGTGACGAATCATGTTTATAAAGTCATAGTCAGCCGTTGCACTCGTCATGTGTGTGAAAGTGAATAAAACACACATTTGTTGTGGCGCCTCTAGTGTTCATATCACCAGGAAACTGCAGACAAACCTAAAAATCCGCACGTAAAAGTCACTTGCACAAAGTAACGCTCTAAACGTAAATTAACGCTCATTTTACGAGACTAGTTTGGACACAAATGCTGTCGCCTGAGCTTAACTTGTATTGAATATTCCTTAAAGACAACAGCCTGATGCATGTTCAATGCACTTAAATGACAAACGGTGTTTAAAACGGACAGCTTCTGAGGTTTGCCGATGTCTGAGGCTGAGACTAACACCTCACAGATGGAACATGCCAACATTTATTTTAAAGATAAGCACTTTTTCTATTGTGATCTTACTGATCATATTTACTGTATGAACCGGCGTGCTCTCTCTTACACGACCTCCACAATGGTGAGTGTTTGAAGTTTTAACACAGTTCATATGTTCAAACGTGTATTTTTGACTAGGATGGGGAGCTTTAAAGGTTATTTCTCTGGAGCAGTGCACACACACATATGAAGGCCCTGATTGGAGGACAGTACTTCTATTATTGCTCGTTCAACACACACACACACACACACACACACACACACACACTGATGACAGTGTATGTGAGAGAACTGCATTGTGTTTTTCATTTTTAATGTGTTTACTCCATTGGTTCAATGCTTCACAATCACTTACGTGCTGAATAATAATGCTGTTTTTGCTCTTTCTGACTGAACGTGTCCAATTAAAACACGCGCTGATAAAGGTTGGCGAGACAGACTACTTTATCTGTCAAATTATTTTCTACTCCAACAAATATCACACACAAAGCCACAGCGCCTCTTCACAACACAATACAAACCACCTCTTAATCAGATACCTGCGATGAACGGCCGCCAGAGACAATCCTCAACATTGTGTCTCATTCTATTAATTCTGTGAAATACTTCTGAACTATTAAACTAGCCTCAAATCACCACTCGTGCAGCCTGCAATTCTGAAACTACAGAACTAAATGACTAAAATACATTCAGCATTGAGCGTTCAACAACTGCATCGTAAAGAAACGTTTCCCAAAGCGCTCTTTTACCATCATCTCTTTCATGTGCCGTTCAGCTTTTCAAGCGTTGTTTTCAGACGTCTGTACCGTACAAACACATTTTTATGTCTGCTGTTGTATTTTAAGAGGGTCTGACTGTCCACGGTCTTAAAATGGACATTGAGTGAAAACTTGCTCCATTTGAAGACCCCATGAGATGGTGGGACAGTTGTGCAGTTTTCTTTCCCGTGTTGGCATATTTCCTCTTGAAACAGGAAGTTGGGGCAGAACATTTTGGACAGCTGATAGTCTTTAGTTTATATCGGTCGCAAACAGAAAAAACTGGAAAATGATGTTGTCAATATTTAGATGCAGAAGAGTAAGACTTGTTAAACGTGTATCATAAATGCTAAAAGATTCATTCTGTCGAGGTTTCTGACTTGAGCTAAACACAAATCCACAATTTTGGTTTCATGGGGTCTTTGAGAATGCATTAAACTGATGTGAAGCTCAATTATGGCATCATAAATCCTCACGAGTGCACAAATTCATGACCATCTTGCAATGTTAAAACCGTCATGCAATGGAGTGTTATCAGTCGACGTGTGGCCAGCGCGAGTGTGTGTGGACGCTGGCATTCGGCCGATGTTGGCAGCACTCAACGCCAGCATTATTACAATAAATAAATCATTACGCCGGGCGAGTTGACCAGCTGTCAGCCACCTGTGATACAGAACCTACTGAGAGAGAGAGACACAGAGAGACACACAGAGAGAGAGACATGCAGACAGATAGACACAGACAGACAGAGAAAGAGAGAGAGACAGAGAGACAGACAGAGAGAGAGAGACACACAGACAGATAAACACAGAGAGACAGACAGAGATAGATAGACAGAGAGAGACACACAGAGAAACACAGAGAGAGAGACAGTTAGCACTCATCCAGGCATCATATCAGATTCATTTAAATTCATTTCTAATCATATAACACTGATAACGCAACACACACAGAACATACCAAAAATCAACTGTTTAAATATATAATCAAATGTTGCATGTTTTAATGTTTCTGTCCAGCTCTCATCACCAAAATAAATATGATTATTTTGCATTTCTTTGCCTGTATACACAAGCCTTCCGTAAGTAATCTAAATACATTACTTTCTATGTGATGCAAAAGAATACATTACTGATTACATTTAAGAAAGACTATTCTGTATGACAAATGATATCATGAGCTAGCAATGAACACTTCAACAGGTTATGCTAGTGCATTTCTACAAGCGCAAACCTCCAAGAAACATTTACAGCTGCTCTGAACGTTTTGGACACATGATCCAGACTGTAACAGCATGTGACGTCACATGCTATAAATCACATGGTTTCTTGAGTTATATATCCATGGCCTGATTAATTACATCTGTGTAGTTCAGTGATATATTAGTGCACTTACATAATTAATAACCAGATCACAGTCTATAACGACTTTTATACGTTAACGACTGCCATACACGGCCAAATAAAACAAATCTCTCGTTTCCAGAACAAACATCATTAAAACAAAATACATTTTCTTGAGCAGTAAAAGTGCACGTACAATAATAAGACTCAATATCAGAAAATATATCTTTTATTAAGTAAATTTTTCTTACTTTGACAAAACGATTACGGGTTATGCTTAAAACAAGGCAACGGCCGTTATAAAAATATAGGGGGTGTGTAAAGAGATTAATGGAGAGGAGGAGGCGAGAACCGGCTTGACAATATAAATAATAGATTTAATGATAAACTTAAACAAGACACAAACACACACATGACGGTCAGCTGAAAACAATCTCTCTCTCGTCACACCACCATCCGCCGTCGGGCTTTACCCCTCTCAGAGGCTTGATTAGCCTGAATCACGACCCAGACACAGGGTGAATTAATAATACACTTAATATCAGAAAACAAATCTAAATAACAACCAATTTAAATTTTCCGGAAAATGCATCTCGTTTTACTAGAAAACAAGAAACGTATCTATACAGTGCCTTGCAAAAGTATTCACACCCCTGATCAACATATGGGGTGCATATGTGCCAGCACTCAGTGACTCAGTGAGTGATTTTGGCTCGTTCTTCTCGGCAGATGTGCTGCAGGTTGTTCTGGTTGTTCAGGTTGTTCTGGTTGTCCAGGTTGTTCACTTTGTTCTGGTTGTTCAGGTTGTTCTGGTTGTTCTGGTTGTTCAGGTTGTTCTGGTTGTTCTGGTTGTCCAGGTTGTTCACTTTGTTCTGGTTGTTCTGGTTGTTCCCTTGACTTTGTTCTGGTTGTTCAGGTTGTTCTGGTTGTTCTGGTTATTTTGGTTGTTCAGGTTGGTCTGGTTGTTCAGGTTGTTCTGGTTGTTCAGGTTGTCCAGGTTGTTCTGGTTGTCCAGGTTGTTCAGGTTGTTCTGGTTGTTCTGGTTGTCCAGGTTGTTCACTTTGTTCTGGTTGTTCAGGTTGTTCTGGTTGTTCTGGTTGTTCAGGTTGTTCAGGTTGTCCAGGTTGTTCAGGTTGTTCTGGTTGTTCAGGTTGTCCACTTTGTTCTGGTTGTTCAGGTTGTTCTGGTTGTTCTGGTTGTTTTGGTTGTTCAGGTTGGTCTGGTTGTTCAGGTTGTTCAGGTTGTTCTGGTTGTTCAGGTTGTCCAGGTTGTTCTGGTTGTTCAGGTTGTTCTGGTTGTTCTGATTGTTCTGGTTGTTCTGGTTGTTCAGGTTGTCCAGGTTGTTCAGGTTGTTCTGGTTGTTCAGGTTGTCCAGGTTGTTCACTTTGTTCTGGTTGTTCAGGTTGTTCTGGTTGTTCAGGTTGTCCAAGTTGTTCTGGTTGTTCAGGTTGTTCTGGTTGTTCTGGTTGTCCAGGTTGTTCTGGTTGTTCAGGTTGTTCTGATTGTTCAGGTTGTTCTGGTTGTCCAGGTTGTTCAGGTTGTTCTGGTTGTTCTGGTTGTTCAGGTTGTCCAGGTTGTTCTGGTTGTTCTGGTTGTCCAGGTTGTTCACTTTGTTCTGGTTGTTCAGGTTGTTCTGGTTGTTCAGGTTGTTCTGGTTGTTCTGGTTGTTCTGGTTGTCCAGGTTGTTCACTTTGTTCTGGTTGTTCTGGTTGTTCAGGTTGTTCTGGTTGTTCTGGTTGTTCAGGTTGTCCAGGTTGTTCAGGTTGTTCTGGTTGTTCAGGTTGTTCAGGTTGTTCAGGTGACTTTCAAATAGTGCCACATATTCTCAATAGGATTGAGATCAGGACTGGGCCACTGCGGGACATTTATCTGATTGTTCTTGAGCCGCTCCAATGTTGCTTTGGCCTTGTGCTTGGGATCATTGTCCTGCTGAAAGGTGAAGCATTTTCTCTTGTAGTATTTCCCTATCTTGACATTTTATTTTTAAATCCATCCATTCTTCCTTCAATTCTAAGACGATGCCAGTCCCTGCTGATGAGAAGCATCCCCACAGCATGATGCCACCACCATACTTCACTGCCATGACATCATCTTAAACGCGACACAGACATTACTGACCATAAACAATAACACGAGCGCTAGCTGTTAGCTACTAGCTCATTGTGCTGCATAAAGCAGTTGTTGATGGTGATTTTACACAAGTGTAACAGTTAAATTGATCTGGTTGTTTTGGAAGCGTTCCAGTAGCTGCTCAACTAAATAAAGTGAAGCTTTCAAGCAGAGTACAGAGTTAACGTAACAAAACATACCATCCTCCATCGTGGACTCAACAACGCCGTGACCGAGTCCAGCGCACTCTCCCTCCCATTGCTCGCCGGTCTAGCTAGCGTCCATTTGGTCAAACCACTTCTGCTTTCTTCTGTTTGAACCACTCCGGCTGTTGTGGTCCTTGATGGTTCTGTCATCAATTTTAAGTGTTTTTAACTTTTCCGTACACTGTTGGTTGGTCCAGTGGTAGCCATGTGTGGCCAACAGCTGAGACACTTCCTGAGAGACTTTTTCGTTTTGTGTCGTTTCGTTCGTCGCTAACGATTGGACCGTCTGCACCTTGTTTATTGATCACGGCGTGGTTTTGCGCACAGCATTTCTTTTTATAATTTGAAAGTCACGTGAACAAATGGTACTGCTATCACGCTTGCTAACTTTAAATCTAGCGGGTTGATGTCGCATGTCGGAAATCCAGTGACGCCGGTAGTGATGATTCTCTCTGACCAATCAGTGATCTGCAGGATTTTGACGTCACATTTAGTATCGGCTCGGCTCGCTTGGAACCTCGACCGATGTGGTACTAAAAATAGTACCAGGTACCAAGAACTATCCACAGTAGAAAACCCCAAAAAGCGATCAGAGTCGAGTCGAGCTGTACCATGCAGTGGAAAAGCCCCATTACTGGCATCTCTCACAAGTTTTTATTCGAGTTTTGAGGCCTTTTCTTGACAGTGCCTGTGTGGTGTGCTGCAGCTTCCACTTCCTGATTATTGATCCACCTCTGCTCATTGGGATATCCAACATTTGGATATTATTTTGCACCCTTTCCCTAATGTGTGCATTTTCATTACTTGATCTCCAACTTTTGTGGAATACTCTTTAGTCTTCATTTTCCTTCAGATTCACAGCCTGACCAATGATCCTTCAACAGTGGGTTTAATCCAGAAAACATGATTGCAGCTTTAATGATTGACAGGTGGATGCCAATGGTAAAGTAACAGTGTCCTCGTTAGGCCAATTTCTTTCATCGGTGTAACATGGCAGCTTCAAAAGCACAGGGGTTGAATACTTATGCACACTTATGCACTTAATGTTCATTATTAGTTCATGTAGTTATCTAATGTTGAAGTATCACAAGGGTGTAGCTGTTGTTACCGCTTGCCCTTTTTAATCGCTGTTTGTTGTAGTCTTCTGTTGATTTGAAACGGCCCTACGGTGTGACAAAAGCATATATAAAAGTAAAAATATTCCATGCAGCAACATTAATGTAGAGATCACAATCCAAATGCAGTTTCTAATAGTTTTAGATGGAGTGTAAGATGTCTCGCCGCAGGACATGAAGTCACCTGAGGCTATTTTTACTTTCGTTGGAGTTTATTTTGATTTGTGTACATGTGCCCCTCTGAACTCGCCTCCAGATAAACATCATGTGAATATCAGTGACATGTTTAACAAACAGTCGATGTGCAAATGCATTCAATATATGTTTGATTGAATTATGCAATATGTGCAAATGTGAATACAGCAGCTGACACGTGCTGTCCTCAGTCTAACACACAGTTTCATGTAATTTACCAAATAAAGATGGTCTGTCAGCCTGTTAACATAATCAGCCATCACATAACCGTATAAAAGTGCCATTTCCCTGTCAGACATGAAGAAGCATCATCATCATCATCATCATGTGTGTATCTGCACAGATCACCTGTTACACACAGCAAAATCTGATTATAATACACTCACAACGGGATTACAGCGCTCAACACACACACATATCCCACCTAATGAGCAGATATCTCTTGACTCAGTCAAGCTGCAGTCACATGGTCAAACAACAGCAGTTTTTCACTGATATCTGGCATACACTGGATCTTGTTGCACATGTATAAACGATAACAACAACACCCAACGAATCAGAGTTGTGCAACACTCACAACTGAACGAGGAACCCAAGAACTGAGCTAACAAAACCATGTTCAGACTGTTTTTAATAATACATTTGATTTTTCATTATATCATGAGTCATGTTATAATACTGTCACATGAATATGAAATGGAGTATTTAAAGAAACATTACAGTGAAAACAGATCAAGTAAATGCAATGCATGTTTTATTGATTATTATTGAATGTCGAAGTCTGTGCATGTACTGTTAAATACTTTATGTGTGAGTTTCTTCTCAAGTGTTCATGTGATAAGTAAACATATGATAAAACAGGTTTAAATTAATTTATACCATCACTATTAACAGTATTTAGACAGTATTTGCATACCCTGCCCCCGGACATACGGGTATAAAAGTGGGGAAATATGTCCAGCCACTACAGTGGCTCAGTTCAGCGACGTGGCCGGGAGGACACAAAATCTCGTTCCCTGGAGGTTACATACGTAATCTAGACGTTCCCCGTCTGTCGCTCACTTCGACGTTGTGTCGAAGAAGCGACACTAGGGGTCCAATTTAAATCATGCCATGCGCTGAGCCGTGTAAGTGTACTGCTGACACAGGAGCGGGCAGGTATTACACGTGCAGAGGCGACCAGCTGTGTCAGACTGCACGTACCCTTCCCCAATGCCCCAAAAAAGTCATCGGAATCCTTCTGGTTACCCTAGGCAGGGGAACAAGTCGATGCTTGCCAAACTGGGAATGGGCCAAGTCTGGCTGGGCCTCATTTTTCTCTATGTTTCTCGCATAGAGAGAAAACGGCCGGGGCCCTTACACGCATCGAGGGAAGGGGGTCTTACCCAAAAGACCCTGCGGAGACCACCCTTGCCCTGAAGGGGAGGTAAGAGTGGTGAATACATCACATGGGTTTTTCAGGTGGCATGTGGAAATGGCGCAGTGCTAGATCCAACCTCGTTAGAGGGGGGAGTTGCTACAACACAGCGACCGGAGGGCAGCTGGAACTGCCTAAGGGAGTCTAACTGCCTAAGGGAGTCTACAAGGGTCTACTCGTAAGGGGACCGTACCACGGATAATACACACAGGGGGAGTCCACGTAGGAGTCCCACCCTGTGGAGCACCTATTCCAGTACAGGGTAGATTAAGTACCCGCAGTTTAAGTGGATTGGGTTGGCGAGTTCCTCCGCTGAACTGCAAACCCAAAGGGCTAGGGAGAAATCATCCAGGGATCCAAATGAGTGGGATCTCCTGGGAGAGAAAGCGCACAGATTTACCTCGTCCGAGGGAAAGGGTGCCTGGTGCAAGCGATCCACCCGGCCAGACCGTCAGCGTGTTACTGAGTTCTACCGGCTCGGACCTGAGAAAACATGGGATGATACTGACTCAACCCGGAGATTGTAGAATCTCGCAAATGTATTAGGTGTTGCCCAACCCGCTACTCTACATATGTCTGCCAGGGAGGTGCCCCTGGCTAGTGCCCACGAGGATGCAACACTCCTTGTTGAGTGTGCTCAGACCTGCAAGGGGAGGGGAACGGCCTGGGTGTGAAAAGCCAATGAAATGGCATCCACGACCCAGTGGGAAAGCCTCTGTTTGGAGACAGCGTTCCCTTTCCGCTGTCCGCCAAAGCAGACAAAGAGCTGCTCAGAACATCTAGAGCTCTGCGTGCGGTCCAAGTAGGTATGCAAAGCTCGTACCGGACACAGCAACGAAGGGGCTGGGTCTGCCTTCTCCTGGGGCAGCGCTTGCAGGTTCACTACCTGGTCTCTAAAGGGCTTGTAGGAACCTTGGGCACGTAGCCCGGTCACGGGCTTAGTATCACATATGTGTCTACCGGACCGAACTCCAGGCAAGTGTCGCTAACAGAGAACGCTAGTAGGTCCCCGACCCTCTTGATGGAGGTGTGCGTGATCAGCAGGGCCATCTTTAGAAAGAGGGCCTTGAGTCTGACTAATTCTAGCGGCCCAAGAGGACCACTGAGAGGTCCCATGAGGGGAACAGGCTCGGCCGGGAGGGATTTAACCTCTGGGCGCCTTT
>JAVLUX010000099.1:6292500-6295000 GCA_032164185.1 Moxostoma hubbsi
ACCTCCGATGATGTTTCTGGCAGTTCGTACCACCCTTTGCAGGTCTTTGCGGTTGTGGGCGGTGTTATTGCCGTACCAGGCATTGATGCAGCCAGTCAGGATGCTCTCTACAGTGCTGGTGTAGAACCGTGTGAGGATGTGGTGGTTCATTCCGAACTTCCTCAGCCGTCTCAGGAAGAAGAGGCGCTGGTGAGCCTTCTTCACAACGGCCTCAGTGTGGAAGGACCATGTGAGTTCCTCAGTAATGTGGACACAGAGGAACTTGAAACTGCTGACTCTCTCCACCGGTGCTCCATTAATGGTGATGGGGCTGTGTTCTCTGTCTTTCTTCCTGAAGTCCACCACAAGCTCCTTGGTTTTACTGACGTTGAGGGAGAGGTTGTGCTCCTGACACCAGCGTGTCAGAGTGTGCACCTCCTCTCTGTAGGCTGTTTCATCATTGTCAGTGATCAGACCTACCACCGTCGTATCGTCAGCAAACTTAATGATGGCATTGGAGCTATGTGTCGCCACACAGTCATGTGTGTAAAGGGAATACAGGAGTGGGCTGAGAACACATCCAGTCATTTAGGCAAGTGATTTTGGCTCGCTTCAGTACAGGCACAATGGTGGACGTTTTGAAGCATGTGGGGACTACAGACAGGGAGAGGGACAGGTTGAAAATGTCTGTAAAAACACCAGCCAGTTTGTTCGTGCACTCTCTGATGACTTGGCCCGGAATGCCGTCTGGACTCACGGCTTTACGGATGTTCACCCATCGGAAGCATCGGGTTACATCCGCAAAAGAGACGGAGAGTGAACCAACCTCTGTAGCGTCAGCTGCGAGTGCTCTCTCCACGAGGGCGGTGTTATTGTCCTCGAAACGAGGATAAAATGTATTAAACTCATCCGGGAGAGAGGCAACGGTGTTCATGGCGGAGTTTTCATTCTGTTTATAGTCCGTGATGGTGTTAATTCCCTGCCACATACTTCTAGAGTCAGTGGTGTTGAACTGTCCTTCAATTTTGTGCCTGTACTGGCGTTTGGCTGTACTGATGGAGTTACGGAGGGCATAACTGGCTTGTTTACGCTCCTCCGCATTCCCGGAATTAAAAGCGAAGGTCCACGCATTAAGTGCCGTGCGAACATCGCCGTTAACCCATGGTTTCTGGTTGGGGTAGATCCGTATTATTTTGGTTGGCACAACGTCCTCTACGCACTTCCTGATGAAACATGTTACGCTATCAACGTAAACCTCGATGTCGTCATCAGAGGCAGACCGGAACATCTCCCAGTCCGCGTGATCAAAACAGTCCTGTAGCATAGAGTCTGATTGGTCCGACCAGCACTGGATCGTTCTGAAGGCGGGTGCTTCCCGTTTCAGTTTCTGCCTGTAAGCGGGCAGAAGCAGAACGGAAGAGTGGTCAGATTTGCCAAATGGTGGGCGGGGGAGGGATTTGTAGCTATCCCGGAAAGGAGAATAGCAATGATCCAAAACCCGGTCCCCTCGTGTGTTAAAGCTGATGTGTTGGTGGTATTTTGGTGCTATTGTTTTAAAGTTGGCTTTGTTGAAGTCCCCGGCAACAATGAACGCAGCCTCAGGGTGCGTGGTTTCCTGCTCACTTATACTGCCATACAGTTCCCTAAGTGCCCGGTCTGTGGCGGCTTGTGGGGGGATGTACACAGCAGTGATAATGACCGCTGTGAATTCCCTCGAGAGCCAGAATGGTCGACACAGAAGCATGAGATATTCCAGAGCAGGAGAGCAGAAAGACTTGATAAAATGTACATTCCTCTGATCACACCATGATTTGTTGATCATAAAACATACACCTCCACCTCTGCTTTTACCTGAGAGGTCTTTCGCTCTGTCTGTTCGGTGCACAGAGAAACCCGTGGGTTTGATGGCCGAGTCTGGAATCTCCGCGGACATCCAGGTTTCCGTAAGACAGATAACACAGCATTCTCTTCTCTCGTTGGAAAGAGATCCGCACTCTCAGCTCGCAGAGCTTGTTGTCCAGAGACTGAACATTTGCCAGTAGTATACTGGGTAGCGGGGGTCGATTTGTGCAACATCTTACTCTGATGAGAACGCCGGCTCTTTTTCCCCTTTTCCTTCTGCATTTCCGCGGCCGGGCAGCCCAGACTAAGGGCTCCGCTGGCATGTTTGTAAACAGCGGGTTGGCATTGAGGAATTTGAAGTCTGGTTTTCGGTGTAATTGCAGAACAAATGTCCAAAAGCGTTTGTCTGTCGTATGCAATAAGGTAAACAACATCCAAGACAAAAAAACTAAAAAGTGTAAACAAAACAAACAATAAACTGCAGTGTCGTGTCGAAGATCGCAACGCATTAGCCATGCTTGGCGCCATCTTGAGTCCATTTCAACTGCTTTGTTACTTGTTTATCATCATCAACACTTTTGCCTATATTTTATGTTGTATGTATATATTTTACTATGATCATTAACGTGTTTTATTCACATTATCCATGTAAAATTGCCCGTATTTAAGGGGTGAAACG
>JAVLUX010000099.1:6300000-6345000 GCA_032164185.1 Moxostoma hubbsi
TTGCTCGCGCGAGTTTGACTGCTGCATTATAAATGTGTGTTTATAAACACGAACCTGCGAGTATTCCCGCTTCTCTTCTGGAAAAGGACAGGAGGCGGGGCTTCTACGACTTGGTTCATAGTAAAGTACGACCAATAGCTGGAATCAAGTAGACAAGCATATTTCCAGAACTTACCAGGTAGTCCAACTTTATTGCTCACTTTCCTCCAAGCGATGTCTTTTTTTTGTCCAGTCTCGTTGATCGTACAATTCCGGGTGCCCACACACCACTACAACTATTTTTCATCCATTTATCCAGATTTCTTCTGCTACTGCGTCAGTACGTCAGTGACATTCAGACAATCTCAATGCTGATAGGCTTTCGTGACAACGCATCATGCAGATTTTTCTTCCAGCATTCGCGAATGAAACAAATGTAGCAATTTCGCATGTTCGAGTCGTGGCATTCGCTACATTCGCATCTATTCGCATCTTTGCATTGACTTTGTGTGTAATCGCGCCATGCGAAACGCTCACTTTGCATTGTATGTGAACGCACCATAAGACCAACAAGCTAAATCAATATGCAACAACACACAAAGCAACCAGTCCAACAGCCATCTGAACCAAAGACCAACTCTATTGAATGAAACGTTAATGCTCTTCTACACTGATCAAATGCTGGCTAATGTTGGGCCTTCTTGCATTTGCGTAGGACTGAGTCTGAGAATCGGTTGAGCATGATTGAATCACATAACCAGTTATGGATCTATGCCCCTGACCCTGAGCCAAAGAGAGTGTACATTCTCAGAAGAAATTCATCAAGATGAACTACACCATACAGAACATCTTTATGTTCATGAGTCAGATTCATGATCAGGGCCTGAGCTTGGCTTCACACAACACACAAGAGGAAAACCTAACCCTAACCCAGCCTGGACCAGCATGAAACTTCATTGAGGTCTGAGCTGGACAATCCTTACAGAGATAGAACATATAAGAACATATGCAGCCATATCACCCTGTAGCTCAAGACCGGCTGCCCACTGAAGCTAAACAGGGTTGAGTCTGGCCAGTACCTGGATGGGACACCTCCTGGGGAAATAAGGTTGTGTAGGTCCTAATGCCCCAGTATAGTGACGGAGACACTATACTGTAAAAAGGCACTATCCTTCAGATGAGACTAAACTGAGGTCCTGACCCTCTGTGGTCATTAACAATCCCAGGGCACTTCTCGTAAAGAGTAGGGGTGTAACCCCCCGGTGTCCTGGACAAATTCCCCCATTGGCCCTTCTCAATCATGGCCTCCTAATAATCCCCATCCATTAATTGGCTGTATCACTCTACTCTCTCCTCTCCACCAATAGCTGGTGTGTGATAGGTGTACTGGTGCACTATGGCCGCCAGGTGGATACTGCACACAGGTGGTGGTTGAGGAGAGTCCCGTTCACTGCGTAAAGCGCTTTGAGTGTAGTGTCAGAAAGCACTATATAACTGTAATGCTCATTCATTCATTCATTCATATGAGGCTTTCATGATTCTCGAAGATGTTCTGCAATACGATCATATTGAAGTATTTGGCTCATTTGTAAGTCAGTGAGGGTTCTTACCTGGTGTGCTGTTCAAGGTCTTTGTCCATATATTTCTGAGATCTTGAGCTCTCCATAATACATACTTTCACCTATTAGAAAACAAGATATGTTGCAATACACATCTGACAGTCATTAGCACAAATAATGGCAGATACTGAGAGGTCAAAGCTCAGTGGTTCATCCACGAACAAGTGGCTGGCAGCTGGCAGATGATCCGTAAACTGTCCTCAGAGTTTTGCGAACGAGACGTCCAAACTAGTCAAGAGCGTTCAGGACTGAACTAGCCAAAGGGATTGAGGATGAGTTAGTGAGTTTGAGGGGTCAGGGATGGGCCGCGAGATTAGAAGGGAAGTTGTGTACAGGTGCTCATACTGTATGTGGGGTTGGAGGTTAGTACTTTAGTAAATAAGAGCAGGTCAGACACAAAAATGGTTGTTAGTACAGTTACAACAAAAGGTTTCATTCAAACAGTCGGATTAGTAACAGAATTTGGGTTTTAGTCAATTAGTATAGTAGCAGTCAATTAGTGAAATCCTTTGTGTGTTTTGTTTTGGAAACATCAGATCAGACTCAATTGTCACGATTGGTGACAACAGATTTTGAGGTTCATAAAATAAATAAATAAATAAACCATCCAAAACTCTCACAACGTGGGGAAGAAGCCATGCAGTTCAATGACCAAACGAAGATGCCATCAAATGAGGATGTTCTGCGGACGAAACCAAAAAAAATGCATCAGACCAAAACTAAAGTGCTCAGAAGCCAATGGAAGAGGGGAGTCAAACTGATTTGAGAAATCACAAATGGGAATCAAAAGAGGAAGAACGACATTTAGTTGATTACGGGGTTAAATTGAAGGTGAGACACAACACAGGACCACGACCTTACAGACTTTACGTCCAAAGATTTGCGTGCAAGCCGAGACTTCTTCGGCTTGAGCATCGCAGACTCCCTCTTAAACTGCAGGTGGGTTCAATGCAAGCAGGTGAAGTCATGCACGCAGAATGCTGTGATGTCCAGAAAGAAAACCAAAAACAGAGTTTTGACTGATGTGACGGGGTCAAAATGCACACGAGAATGAGCGTAAGAAGAGTAGAAGTAATGGCAGGGGTTACAGTGGAAATACAGTCAACAGAGGTGTCTGAGTAACGTTCATCTAGCAGTTATTCTGTGAGATCGACGACTGACCAGGGCCACATAACACGAGGAAGCCTGAAGAGGGAAACGTCGCTCTTCTCTGCCTTGTTTTCCCAGACCAGCTTGAAATATCGTTATTCTACAGAGCTGAAGGCCTGCCAGAGTTCATTACATTGGGATAATTGCACTCTAATGCATTCGGTCTGGGCTGATCATTTCATACTGGAGGAGCGCACCGCAGGGAGCAAATGAGCTGTCAATCATGCTCACCCTTGACTAGCGCCTAACATTCCTGCAAATCATACCACCTGAGGTGAAGTGTAGGAGGGTGAGCTACTTTTCTGATCCGCTGGAAAATAAAAGCCACTTTTGCCTTCATTGTTTTGCTCTATGTCGGGTACGGATCAGGTTCTCTCAGGATGCAAATTAATATGTTACAGAACGTCAAAACGAAAGGTTCATATGCATATTCTTGTAATATATAAACGTTTCAACTGGGCTTCAGACATGCACGAGTACGAAAGTTAAACAGAAAGTTCCCGTAGCAACTCTGGTTCCGGAAGTAAAGTTCCCATCCGTGTTTTCCAAAGTTTTTTAATGCTAACTTATAAACATTTATAGACAGACCTACTGTGAGCTACGAGGTTGTTAACTGATGGTGCACGCTTCTGTTGAAGATGTGAACGACTTCTGTTGTGTTTAATAGCGAACTGTGAATGGCAAAATCGAATCGCTCTTCCTAAACCGTCAAACTGCTTTTCTTTGTAAATATGGGAATATTTTGCAATAAAATTCAAACTTATTGTTTCTATATGTATAGTCATCCACCTCAAATCAATAGTGTGATGTACAGTATATTTGTAGTTTTTAATATGATTGCATCATTTGCAATGCATCATGGGATTGTGGTTCATTCCCCTGTGAAAGACGGTAAGTACACAGTCTTGTATCGTTGTCTTTTTGTCTGAAATTAACATTTGTAATGCTGTGATTCACCTCAGAGCTGGTTGGTTTGGTTCATTGTGCACAACGCTTTTATGAAATCTTTATGATGAAAATGAATGGAAAAACACTTCCGGAACTCAGACAGCTGAAAAGGTGGGCGGGCACTGTTATTATACGCTCCAATATCAGATGCAAAATTAATTATACTGTATTGCGCAAGACAAACCGTGACAGATTGCGTCCTTTACGAAATTGGAAAGTTAATTAAATGATCTCTTATGCAAAACATAAACGGAAATAAAAAGCAGGTAATGAGAAGTATATCGCTGTGCCATGTTTTCAACAGTGTGACAGGTGAAAGTGTTCATGCAGATCAGTAAGTTAGAGTTAGTATTAGTAATAATTAACACAGTTCCCACATTCCAGAAACTTTCCGGCATGCCATACAGCACTGGGGCGGGGCAAAGGGCGGAGTCCTATTTTTTGACGAGTCCAGTGACAGGCAGTAAGGAGCTATGAATTGATTGGCTAGAGTTAAAGCAACAGAGGGCACAATGATGAGTGTCTCTTTTACTTTAATGACAGTATGAAGTAAACCTGATGATCACAAGCATAATTCGAGAATGTTCAAAGAGCTCACTTGATCAAACCCATTTCATGTCCTACCTTTTTTATTGTCATGACTTTCCTATATTTGATTTATTTCCAGGTTTAAATGAATAAAAATCCCAGATTTATAATGTAGTCTCTGACTTTTCAATCCCACAGTACTGCACTGCATGTCTTCAATAGTCTTGGGATTTGACATTTACAGAATAAACTGATGCCAACAAACCCAAGGGCCAATATCTCTTGTGCCACAAGACAATCCTCAAGTGCCAAACAGCAGAATTAATGCCACATGCAGGTCATTCCTTCTGGTCATTCCTTCCCTTGAAACCCATATAGACGACTGCACTTCAGTAATAATGAACGGTTCATGTTTAATAATAGGGCTCGTTTTCCTGTGGGCATCTTCACTAATGAAATAATCCCTCACACTAGCCAATCAAATAGTCCTGTTAGTGAAGAAATGTTGGATTCAATTGATAATTGGTCATGTTGCTTTTGTACAATAAGGAGCCGCTTGCTGTAGATCTACACTGGACGGAGTCGTGACTCAAAAGCACTTTGAACTGTTGTATAAATCAGAGCTGCTCTTGTAATGGGGGTCTGGCCCTCGTTTTCTTCTATGTTTTATGGCCGGGCCGACCCGCTCTGAATCAGATGCAATAAATCCACCTCACGTGGCAGGAGGTCCAGGTGAAATGGAGGTTCTGGCTGCCAACTATCACCTTGAGTCTAATATCAAAATGACTGCCATTATACAGCTAATGGTGTTTTGTGATACTGAAGTGAATAGCAAATACACAATGCTTTTAGCAGACACAATTTATTCTTCACACTTTCTGAAAATGTGTAGCTATACAGTAAAGTTCACTTCAGTGTGCCACAATCTCATCAGAATCTATGGAACCTGTTAGAGGACAGGGAGGGAATTTATTTCCTAAAAAATAGTTTGTGTTCCCTTGCAAAGAGTTGCGTTCCCTCACAGCAAGTGATTTTTAAGACACGCATTTTTGTCTTGTTCTCCATGTGTTCTTAAAACGTGATTTAATTGCTTCCTTAATATTGTAGTTCTTGTTTTGAGAGAAATATAACTGAATCTAGTAAGATGAATTGTTTGACAATGGGATAATACAAATAAACATCACTCCATTTACTTTTCTCTTGTTTAAGTCTAAAGTTCACTTCATATAGTCAGATTTATAAAGTAGATAAATCATGTTTTAAGAATGTTTAGAAAATGTTAAGGAAAAACAAGACAAATTCTGTAGAGTTTTACTATAATAACATGGTTAATTTGCGGTACATGTAACGGTTTTTATCCCCAAATAAATAAATAACTAAATTACATTTTTAATAAATAAAACATCACTACAGGTTTACTTTCGTAAGACCATGCTTACATTTTCCTAAAAACGGGTTTTTTTGTAATTATTATTATTATTATTATCATCATCATTAATATTACTATTATTATCATTATTATTATTAGCAGTATTATTATTATTATTATTATTATAATCATCATTATTATAACTATTATTATTATCATCATCATTATTCTCATTATCATCATTATTATTATTATAATTATTACTATTATTATTATTGATATTATCATTATCATTATAATTATTATTATTATTACATCATTATTATTATCATTATTATTATTATCATTATTATTATAACTATTATTATTATTATCATTATCATTATTCCCATTATCATTATTGTAATTAGTATTACTATTATTATTATCATCATTTTATTATTATTATTATTATTACCATTATTATTATTATCATTATTATTATCATCATTATTATTATCATCAGTATAATAATAATAATAATAATAATAATAATCATTATTATTATTATTATTATTATCATCATTATTATTATTACCATCATTATTATTATCATTATTATTATTATTATTATTAATATTATTATCAGTATTATTATTATTATTAGTAGTAGTAGTAGTAGTATAATCATTATTATTATTATAACTATTATTATTATTATTATCATCATTATTCTCATTATTCTCATTATCATAATTATTATTATTATCATTACCATTATTCCTATTATTACCATTGTTATTATTATCATTATTATTATTATTATTATTATTATTATGATTATCATTATTTTTATCATCATTATCATTATTACTATTATTATCATTGTTATTATTATCATTATTATTAATATTATTATCATGAATATCATTATTATTATTATTATTATTATGATTATCATTATTTTTATTATCATTATCATTATTACTATTAGTATCATTATCACTATTAATATTATTATCATTATTATTATCATTATCAATATTATTATTATAATTATTATCATCATTATTATTATCATTAGTATTACTATTATTATAATTGTCATTATTATCATTATTATTATTATCATGATTATCATTATTATTATCATTATCAATATTATTATTATTATATTATTATCATCATTATTATTATCATTATTATTACTATCATTATCATTATTATCATTATCAATATTATTATTATAATTAATATAATCATTATCATTATTATTACTATTATTATCATTATTATTATTTATATTTACATTTATTCATTTGGCAGACGATTTTATCCAAAGCAACTTACAAAAGAGGAAAAACATAAGCAAATCATCTTAAGGAGACAGTGGTATGTGGTATTATTATTATCATCAGTATCATTAATCTCATTATCATAATAATTATTATTAATATTATTATTATTGTTATTATCATTATCATTAATATTATTATTATTATTATTACCATCATTATTATTATCATCATTATTATTATTATTATTATTATTATCATTATTACAATTATTATCATTGTTATTATTATCATTATTATTATTATTATTATTATCATCAATATCATTATCATTATTACTATTATTATCATTGTTATTATTATTATAATTATAATTATTATCATAATTATCATTTTTTATTGTCATTATCATTATAACTATTATTATCATTTTTATTATTATCATGATTATCATTATTATTATTAGTATCATTATTATTATTATCATTATTATTATCATTGTTATTATTATCATTATTATTATTATTATTATCATCATTATCATTATTTTATTATCATTATCATTATTACTATTATTATCATTATTACTATTATTATCGTAGTTATTATTATCATTATTATTATTATGATGATTATCATGATTATAACTATTTGTATTATCATTATTACTATTAGTATCATTATCATTATTATTATTATTATCATTATTACTATTATTATTATCATTATTATTATTCTTATTATTCTTATTATCATTATTATCATTATCATTAATATTATTACTATTATTATTATTATCATCATTATTATTATTATTATTATTATTATCATTATTACAATTATTATCATTGTTATTATTATCATTATTATTATTATTATTATTATCATCAATATCATTATCATTATTACTATTATTATCATTGTTATTATTATTATAATTATAATTATTATCATAATTATCATTTTTATTGTCATTATCATTATAACTATTATTATCATTTTTATTATTATCATGATTATCATTATTATTATTAGTATCATTATTATTATTATCATTATTATTATCATTGTTATTATTATCATTATTATTATTATTATCATCATCATTATCATTATTTTATTATCATTATCATTATTACTATTATTATCATTATTACTATTATTATCGTAGTTATTATTATCATTATTATTATTATGATGATTATCATGATTATAACTATTTGTATTATCATTATTACTATTAGTATCATTATCATTATTATTATTATTATCATTATTACTATTATTATTATCATTATTATTCTTATTATTATTCTTATTATCATTATTATCATTATCATTAATATTATTACTATTATTATCATAAATATAATTATTATCATAATTATTATTATGATCATTTTCATTATTATTATCATTATTATCATTATCATTTTCATTATTATTATTAGCATTATCATTATTATTATTATTTTATTTTTTCCCTCCCCAATTTGGATTGCCAAATTCCCAATGCGCTCTAAGTCCTCGTGGTGGCGTAGTGACTCGCCTCAATCCATTGGCGGAGGACGAATCTCAGTTGCCTCCACATCTGAGACCATCTTATCACGTGACTTGTTGAGTGCGTTACCATGGAGAAGTAGCACTTGTGGATGCTTCACGCTATTCTCCGATCACCACAACTCACCACATGCCCCACCGAGAGCGAGAACCACATTATAGTGACCATGAGGAGGTTACCCCATGCGACTCTACCCTCCCTAGCAACCGGGCCAATTTGGTTGCTAAGGAGACCTGACTGGAGTCTCTCAGCACGCCATGGATTCAAACTCACAACTCCAAATGTGATAGTCAGCGTCAGTACTCGCTGAGATACCCAGAACCCTATTATTACTATTATTATTAATATAATTTTTTTTATTTGAAAATATTTTTTTTGGTGAAACCATATTTGTTCCACAAATAAACTAGAGTTTCATTGTAGTAAAACTGAAGTAACCATGGATATATATATATATATATATATATATATATATATATATATATATATATATATATATATATATATATATATATATATTTGTTTCAGAAATATTATGATGTTTATTACCATTGTTTTGGTTTTCATGTATATTTACTGTTGTTTCACTATGAATATCATGGTTAAACCATATTTACTGGTAAACCCATATATCATAAAATAATGACCCTCCCTGTCCTCTAACAGGCTCTGTAACAATCATACGACAATTTGACCGTTTTTTTAAGTTGAACGCTACATTCTTACGGCCTGTCACTGAGGTCGTCACACCGGTGGGAATCTATGATCAGTCATGACCAGTACGTGTACTCAAATCAACATACATATCTTTAAAAATGATCAATAAAACATACAGGACATGAGTAAAGGAGAGGGGCAAATGAAGTTAAACGCAAAACATCACTGTGCTCAGTCGGGAGATTTACCAGGCAAAAACTACATTCTAATACAGGCCGTTAGTGAACGTTAGTTTTTGTGTTTTCCCCTTTACACATCTCACTTCTGGGGTTCCTCTAGGGGGCAGGAAAGGAGTGCGGAGGATGAATAAAATAAACAATGATGATCGAATGAGACAGTACAAAGAAAAGAGGTGTGAATTCTGTGTTTGTTTTAACAGCTACCTTCATATCAATGGAGATTTGTGTAGTCAATATAAGCAAACAGAACAGAAACAGGAAACGGAAATCCAGGGCAAACCAAAGTAGAAGACAATTAGAATGATATCTACCATATAATGCAGTTTGTTTACCATAGCGTGTCCAATGCCTGAGTGCTTTAAGAGAAAACAAGGACAGAAAATATATAGAAGAATGACAAATCGAGAACTCTTCTCAAGTCAGGCGGTTTTACTGTATTTGTCTTTCTGTCCAAAAGAAAAACATCCAAATGAAGAAATAAAGAAATTCCCTTTAAAACAGAAAATCTCTTCATTGTCAACCGAAAGAAAAACATGACAACAATATTGTTATTCTTGTTAGTACGTCAGTACGCAAGTTAATCTGAAAAGAAACAACAAATGGCCCACATTCCGTGAATGACAAATGTTAGTCGTTTCAAAGGAACACAAAATCCCAAATGAAACTGGAAGATTCGGAAGCAGTTCTGGTTAGTAAGAAGACACAAGAGAACGTCATTCTCCACATAAAGAAAAGGGACGATTGGGAAGATTAGGGGAAGGGGCTGTTTTGAGTGGGAGGGGCTGGAGGAAAAGAGTATTAGTAAGTCATTCTGATTGGCTAGTCCTGTGAGTGGGCATGGCCTGTGTTTTGGGCTGGGCTCTTTACAGGCCAATGTGGCCAAACGTGGTTTTGGAAGTAGAGCATGAAATCGCTCTTCTTTGGTTGACGACTATAAAGAAGCAGAGACAAATAAACAGCAAAGTGAGACATAAACATCTTCAAATAAAACATCCACTGAGAGAGAGAGAGAGAGAGAGAGACACATGCAGAGAAATGTTACTGATGTCGTCTTCATCCTGAAATCAAAGACGTTTGTGATAATGGAATATTTTCCAGACCTGGTAAAGATCCAGAGCAGCTTTAGACTCATGCCTCTGTCTTAAACTACAGTCCATTAATGCACAATGATTCCAATCTGATTCTCACTCTCTGTATCGGCCGTTCTGAACTGACACCAGTGTTGTTGTAAACTTCTTTACCCGTATAAATATCACTCGCTTCATAGACTTCAATGTATTCTGCAGCACTGACACGAGTCATGTGATGACCCTTTACACGTATAAATATCACTCACTTCATAGACTTCAATGTATTCTGCAGCACCGACACGAGTCATGTGATGACCATTTACACGTATGAATATCACTCACTTCATAGACTTCAATGTATTCTGCAGCACCGACACGAGTCATGTGATGACCCTTTACACGTATGAATATCACTCACTTCATAGACTTCAATGTATTCTGCAGCGCTGACACGAGTCATGTGATGACCCTTTACACGTATAAATATCACTCACTTCATAGACTTCAATGTATTCTGCAGCACCGACACGAGTCATGTGATGACCCTTTACACGTATAAATATCACTCACTTCATAGACTTCAATGTATTCTGCAGCGCCGACACGAGTCATGTGATGACCCTTTACACGTATAAATATCACTCACTTCATAGACTTCAATGTATTCTGCAGCGCTGACACGAGTCATGTGATGACCCTTTACACGTATAAATATCACTCACTTCATAGACTTCAATGTATTCTGCAGCGCTGACACGAGTCATGTGATGACCCTTTACACGTATGAATATCACTCACTTCATAGACTTCAATGTATTCTGCAGCGCTGACACGAGTCATGTGATGACCCTTTACACGTATAAATATCACTCACTTCATAGACTTCAGTGTATTCTGCAGCTCTGACACGAGTCATGTGATGACCCTTTACACGTATGAATATCACTCACTTCATAGACTTCAATGTATTCTGCAGCGCTGACACGAGTCATGTGATGACCCTTTACACGTATGAATATCACTCACTTCATAGACTTCAATGTATTCTGCAGCGCTGACACGAGTCATGTGATGACCCTTTACACGTATGAATATCACTCACTTCATAGACTTCAATGTATTCTGCAGCGCTGACACGAGTCATGTGATGACCATTTACACGTATGAATATCACTCACTTCATAGACTTCAGTGTATTCTGCAGCGCCGACACGAGTCATGTGATGACCCTTTACACGTATGAATATCACTCACTTCATAGACTTCAATGTATTCTGCAGCTCCGACACGAGTCATGTGATGACCCTTTACACGTATGAATATCACTCACTTCATAGACTTCAGTGTATTCTGCAGCGCTGACACGAGTCATGTGATGACCCTTTACACGTATAAATATCACTCGCTTCATAGACTTCAATGTATTCTGCAGCGCTGACACGAGTCATGTGATGACCCTTTACACGTATGAATATCACTCGCTTCATAGACTTCAATGTATTCTGCAGCGCTGAATAATACGTGAATAATATATTAAGACTTGTTTTCGGAGCAATCTAACACAATATGGTCTGGTTTATGCATTAAACACGAAACAACTTCTTTGCCAGTGTGGTAAGAAAAATAATATCTTTTTACGTTGAATGAGGTTTACATTTCTCTGTGGTAAAGTGTAAGTTTTAAAATGTTTAGCAGTTTTGTTAGTCCATGACAGTGAATGCATTTATGTTAATGGATACAACCTTATAGAAAAGTGCTACTGTATATCTGTATATTTCGTCTATAGATGAAATGGTCGTTTTCAAACAAAATCTTCCTCAGCAACACTTCTAGGTTCTTCGTGCATCAAATGAGATGCTCAATATTTGTGCTGTACTTGTCCAAAACATGTTGCAAATGTCTGATTTGAACTTTAAAAGCACAACGGCAGTAACGACTATAATGCCAAACCCCATCTGAACATGATATAATCTGAATAAACCACCACAGAATTCAACTTCTGTGTGTAAAGTGTCCCACAGACATTAATCATGTCAATTAAACACCCATATAAAATCAGTCTCGCCAACACCACGACACAAATATCCAATTAAAAACGTGCAATGTGCTAAAACATGCTTTTGCATTTAATAGAATAGTTTCTTCTATAATCAGGCCTGTCGGTCCAGTGAAGTCAGCACAGCAGCTGTGGGAATCGGTGAGATGTGAGGAATCATCAGAGAGCGTCTCCGGGCCTCTTGGCGGGAGACAGAGAAGAGAGATTATGAAAGTGCTTTTACGTGTCGCGCCTCTTCACCGGCAACAGCACGACAAGAGAATAAATTACATCGCTTCTGAGGAACAGTTCCAGGGAGGTCTCGAGGAGGAATTTTTCCTAAGCTACATCCCGCTGAGATTCAAGACTCAACTCTAATATTTGACGGCAAGCTCTGTCTTATCCGGGACAATCTCTTCCAGTGTTTGGAGCTAATCTAGAGGATTGAGAGGATGAAGGAGTATATCCTCACAAGAACATCTTATTCAGGAGAAAATTGTGTCTAGAATCTTATAAGTGTGTCTGCATGGACCTGGAGCTGGCAGAATTCCTCAAACACCGCTGCAGATTCCCACTCAATTCTGATGACCTTCATTCACAGTTCCAAACATCCAGTTCCAAAGTCAATCAATCAATCAATCTATTTTGCAGGTGTACATGTGTGACATTGAGAAACGTGTGTGTGTCACCTGTGCTGAATATTGCTGTTCTTTTCTGCATATCGCGGTGCTGATTTGTGGTCCGTTCTGCGGCTCATTGTTGCTTATCATGGCACATTCCACACATTTCGCTTGGGCTTCTCCGAATGGCCATTCCACCCCTGATTGGCTCAAAAGTGTGTCGGAAGACCCGGGAAAATGCCCAGTATGCCAGATTACCAGCCCAGCCCTGGTCACGACGCACTGCTGAGCAACCGTTGCACCTCTGGTGTGCATTTTTTTTTTTTTAAATTCAACAGGTCGGAGTCAATTATAACATGGTTACCACACCTTAAAATATGGCTCAGGGTTATATCTCAAACATTTTCTGGTTTTGTCCCTAAAACGCTCTTGTGAGTGGAACTACTTTCTCCCGCCACATATACAGCATCTTGCTTTAATAGAGTCATAGCCTTCATTGCTAATTAAAAAATTTACCATTAGAACTAGCAACGGATGCTAGCGCTGCTTTACTCGAAGACTCACTGAAGGAACAAGTTAGTGCATGTGTGTGAGAGTTTGTATTTGACTGATTGAAAGCGAGAAACTCAGAAAATGAGAGAGATTACCTTTTTTGTTGCAGCTCTCATCAGAAGTAACATCATTTCAAAAGCGGCATGTTCCCGTTATAAACATTAACAACTTTTTTTCATCCCCACTGAGATGCAGGAGTGCGCTGACATGACGGCTCGGTTTCTGTGACGAGTATGTTTGTGCATTAAGTGTGTGCGTTATGGGTATAATGTGTGTCCTCGATGGTTTTCCACAGATATTTCAGATAATACAGAAACTGTTGTATTTACCAAATGTGTCTTGCTTTAATACAGATCAAGCCTTCGTTGACAATTCGAAAACGTCTTGTTACAACCAGCAAGGGAGGCTTACGCTGCATATCTCTCTCTCTCTCTCTCTCTCTCTCTCTCTCTCTGTGTGTCTGTGTGTGTATGTGTAAAATAACTGTACAATTTAGAACGTCTGTGAACCAATCAGAATGAAGCAATTAACAGACCCGTTGTATAAATTCCAACATTTCATCAAAGGATGACCCCATATGTATCCACAGTGGATTAAACCCTGAATACACACACACACACACACACACACACACACACACACACACACACACAAAGATACACACAGACACACACACACACTTACTTTTGTGAATTTATGTGCAAATCTATCACTCGCCACATGGTGGAGCTGTTGAGTTGTATCGTTAAATTTATTTTATTGACCTTTTCATTTGTTTATTTCTGACTGTTATATATTACATACAGATCAAATACCTGTGCGCGCGCACACACACACACACACACACACACACACACACACACACACACACACACACACACAGGAAAACATTCCCCCTCCTCTCTTTGTGTGTTTTATTGATTATATGGGGGTAAAGCTAAGAGTAAATATGAGGTCAGTGTGTCTAAAAAAGATCAATAAACCATCTACATCTAACACACACACACACACACACACACACACACACACACACAGAGAGAGAGAGAGAGAGAGAGAGAGAGAGAGTTCAGGTAAGACTGCAGATTTGGAAACCTTTAAGATAAAAGATGTGTGTGTTTGTGTAAGGTGAGACAGTACAGCATATCATGGATTAGATAGACAGGCTGTCTGTCTCTGTCTGTGTGTAATGTTGATTTAATAGATCTCGAGCTGCATATTTGCTATGGGACACCATCAGAGTGTCACGTGGTTTGAAGCTCTTATACAATCAGACCAATTTATCAGTTAATGGCGCTTATGTGAGCTATGTCACAGGCTCCATAAAGGCACTCGTATTCGCGCCATCGAGATTTTCTGTTCTTCAGCGCACTATTTTTTCAGCCTGGGTTTGTTTCTAGCGTGGATTATTAATTCTCCCATTTGAGTGGCGAACACGTAAGGACGTCATTTATACAGCGTAAATTTCAGAGCAATTTTAATAAATAGCAATTTAAGGGTCTGACGGGGACAGCGGCACATTGCGAGGCTCGCAATTTCTCCATAATTGGAGCTCTGTGTGGGAGGCATTTGGGATTTTGGCTTTGTGTCTGAGAGGATTGGAGTGCGAACAGACATCGGACTCTTCTTCGTGTTTGTCTCCCTCCCCCTGAGCAAAAGTGCAAATCTCGTCGCACATGCTCTGAGGCCTAGCTTAGCGGCAATATTCTGATGAACAAAGCGTGCGAAAGAGATACACGCATGTCTTGAGCCGTTGCCATAAAAAAAGAAAAGAAAATGTAAAAACACTGTATGAGAGAATTTGTCATTGGAAGGGAACAAATTGTCCTTTTCTGTGTCCTTCTGGGAGAATGAGTGCTTCATCATTATTCTTTCATGATTCTATCAGGTGATGCAAGGTATTTTAACCCTTTTTTTCTTTCACCCCTTCTGGACCATGTAGGCGTGCACTGCTATCTCTGCTCGATCTTTTGGTGATGGCATGGATGTCACTTTTTTTAGTTAGCTGTTAAATCTGCACAGGATAGTTTTGCAGTCCAACTAAGTGCATCACATTAAGTTATGCCTTTGAGTTCATATCGGTTCTGTTAGGACTATCCCTCATTTTCCCCCCCGAGGCTTGCACGCGTTGGTCAGGGTGATGCTTTTGTTCACGAGGGTGCTTTGCACTATCCGAATACTATACGTTGTGCCCCCAATATATACCAGGAACAGTTTAGTGTCTAACGTGTATTTCAGTACATCAATGTAGCTCAGTTTCCCCAGTAATTTACGCTTGCAAACAAGCATTGCATATTTTCAGCTTGCGTTTTGCTTCTGCCTACATGACCAAGGGTCTCGAGACATGCATAACAGCATTTGATTTTCATCAAGCACAAGTGTACACAAAACATACAGTGAACATAAGCACCACACATTGTCCCCCATAAAGAATGCTGGGGCCATTGTGGTGAACCAGTTTTCCCAAATAAACATCCCCCCTAATGTTCATACACTTTCCCCCATTCAAAATACTAGGGAAAATGTATTTTTCTGTCAACGTCCCTGCTGTAGATACATTTCAGGGCCCTCATCATTTTTGCCTAGATACAATAAAGGCAAAACATTATGAAATTCCCTTCAACCAGCCACAGTTTTGGAGGAGTAAAGGCTTCCCTCCACTGTGCCGCTGGTTCTGATACAGTCGCCAAAAGTACACCACGCATGCCATCTAGTGGTTACAGAAAGCGCTGCAGATAAGAGCCATGCATTAAATCCTCTGTCTGCCCGTCTGTCGGCTTAGCAGCTGCTGAAGAGCATTTTGACCTGTGTACTTAGAACAATAAAACATAGTTATTTCATTCAATTCAGGTGCCTTGTGACCCATTCTGGATTTAAGACGTTTGAATTTCACTATAATTAAATCTCAATTAAAAAAAAAAAATCCATATTCAGATTGGCATTTTCTCAGATTCACTTTTGGGGGCAAAGTGTACCAATTTTGCACCCTTTTGTTCGGACTTGCAGTGGCACAATGCATTTTCACAAAATGCTTGGATGCAGCGTTGATGCCCTTGCGGCTTCAAAGCATCCACGTTTTGAATTATCTTGACTATTGGCTGGTACTAGCCCATGTGGAGACTTTGGATGCCCAGCATCGAGATGTTGTTCTCAGCCGTTTGAGCAATCTGGGACTGCACGTAAACCTCGACAGGAGTGTTCTGTTACCAGGGCAACAGCCTAGTTTCTAGGAGTGTAGCTGGACTCTAGCTCATGCATCAGTGGCTGACAGCACGTCGTTATGCATTTCTACTGATCAGTCTGCTGCACAGGGCAGCATTTGGCCCCCCTGGCTGGACTTGAGGAAGTTATGGGTTACTTTTGAATTATGTGTTATCCCCGCTGTGGTTGATACAATTCTAAACGCTATTGCTCCATCATCTAGGAGGCTTTATACATTCAGCTGGCATATTTTTGCTTCTCGGTGAACAGCGCAAAGTGAAAATCCAATTCACTGTCCTGTCAGTTGTGAAGAGTTTTGCAAGAGCGTCTTGGGGCGGGGGTTGCCCTGGTAATGCTTAAAGCGTCTGTCAGTAGACATTCTTTTGTCTTTCGTTTCATGTGCTGGTACGCAGGCTTAGACCTTTTCGTCTCGTCTGTGTTCCATTATGGGATTTATCTGTTGTTTTAGAGGTGCACTCGGGTGCTCCATTAGAGCCCTTGGCAACATTCTCTGCATAATGTTTTGACTCTTAAAACTGCCCTGCAAATGGCATTGGCATCGTTTTGAAGAGTTGGTGATTTGCATGCCCTGTCAATCAATTTGTTATGTATGGATTTTTCAGAAGGGTGTTTGGGCTATTTGACATCATTTCACTTGCAGACTATTCATTTTCAGGCTTTCTAACCTCCTCCATTTGAGTCAGGGGAGCATGAAAGGTTGCATATGCTTGTTGTTTGGTGGCTGCGAGTTTATGTTGATTGTACTTGTAGTGGCAAAAACATTGTTGGGTTTTTCCTGTAACCCCCTGTTATTGTTTCCAACCACCTGGAGAATGCGAGTACCGGGTCAGACTCACAGCCCGAATCCAAGAAAATCCAAGAGTGTTGTTGCTTGAATGTTTGTGGATATTTATTGCAAATAAATATAAAGAACAAAACAAAAACTGAGAAATGGTGTAAATGTCTTTAAGCATTCCTTTGTAGCGCTTGGCGTTCAGCTTTCTCATACAGGCCAAGCTTCAGTAACGCAGATCCAGGCCGAGGTCAAAGACTGTATCAGCTGGCACGCCTTCTCCTTCTCTCATGCGCTACACACTCCAACTTATAGGATAGCGCCCTCTCTGGCTGTAGAAGGTGTACCACTCAAATGCAATGGAAAAAACAATTATAAGTAAATTATGAAACCAAAAATAAAACTCAAATGCGGCTCCTACACACCGGCCCCTAATTGTTCTCTATAGAATCAATTAGAAAATAAAAAAAAAAATAAAATAAAATAAATAAAAAAAAAAAAAAAGGAGCCAGAAATCAAATAATCTCTTAATATTTTTAGAATATATGTATATATGTATACATTACGTCCCTTATTGGTGATCTTTAAGGAGCACTGGACACTCTTCATTTTCCAGAATTCGGCACAGCTTGGTAATGGGTCTATCAAGGATTGAAGTCTGTGTCTGGAGCTTCACGGATCGGACCAGCCCCTTTTGATCAGGCTTGGTCTCTAGAACTCTTCCTAATGGCCATGACCCTCTAGGAGCAGTGGGGTCAACCACCAGAACAAGATCTCCAACATTCAGGTTCTTCTTCACTACAGTCCATTTTTGCCTTTCCTGGAGTAGAAGAAGATATTCTTTGGTCCATCTATGCCAGAAGAGGTCTGCCATGTACTGGACCTGTTTCCAGCGGCGTCTAGCATAAAGGTCTGATTTCAGAAAGATTCCAGGAGGCATAATGGGCTGAGTTTTCAGCAGGAGAAGGTAGTTTGGGGTCAGCGGTTCTAGATCGTATGGGTCTGAGGACACTGTGGAGAGAGGACGTTGTTTAGAATGGCCTCTACTTCACAGAATAGAGTTTGAAGATCCTCGTCATCGATGGACTGTTGATGGATTGTGGAGTACAGTACATAACGAACAGATCTTATAAGCCTTTTCCAGACTCCGCCATGGTGTGATGCAGCTGGTGGGTTGAAACTCCACTCGATTCCATCAGGAAGCAGGGCATCCTGGATCTTCAACTTGTCCAGTGTCATCAGAGCTTTCTTGAGCTCCCCTTGAGCACCCACCAAGTTCGTTCCATTGTCAGATCTGATGTGCTTAATCTGCCGCCTTCTGCAAACAAATCTTTTGATGGTGCTTCTTCCTCTTTTCACTTCAATCGGGCCAAAATAGTCCAATCCGACATTGGTAAAGGGAGGGAGGTCAGGTAGGATTCTTTCCAGTGGCAAATCTGCCATTTTTTGCTCACCTGCTTTGCCCTTCACACGTCGACACATGACACATCTTGAGAGCACCTTTCTTGCTAAGGAGTTGGCCTTAATAATCCAATACTTCTTACGGAGCTCTGAGAGCATGTGGTTCCTGCCACTGTGACCACAGCGTTCATGAATGTGTCTTAGAAGCAGAATTGAAATGTGTGAATCTTTGGGCAAGATACAGGGATGTTTAGTTTCATCAGGCATGGCAGATTTATGCATCCGGCCACCTACTCTTAAGATGCCTTCATCTAGCACAGGATCAAGCCTACAAATCCTGCTTCTCCTTTTCACTTTAGGTGGGGTCATTTGCAGTGTTTTAATTTCATCTGGGAACGCTTGCCTCTGAACATAAGAGATAACTGACCTTTCTGCCTGTAAGAGATCTTCCACTGTGAGGAGCTATCCATCGGGTTTGGTCTCGAAAACCTCAAGTTTTGGGCACCCCTTTTTGCTGTGGGAGCGGGTAGTGACTTGACAGGATGGGAAACCCTTTTGTTTTTTGATTCTCAGTATCAAGGCCTTTTTCAGTTTGATGTACCATGCCGCTGCTTTGATTAGCCTAATCCAATTTGAAAAATATGAAATAAGCTGGTTTGTGGGTGTTTCAGTGTTTACCACACAGTAGTGTTTCTCCTGACCTCTGGATCATCCTGTAACACTGAGCCCAACGCTTCCACCTCTAACCAACTTTCCTCAGGTTTCCATAGGAATTCTGGACCATGTATCCATCTCCTTTGTTCCATGAATTTACCTGCACTTAATCCTCTCGAGGCATCATCCGCTGGATTGTCCTTACTTCTTGCGTATCTCCATTGAGACAGCCCAGAGTTATCCCGAATCAGTGAGACCCTGTTGGCTACATATGTTTTAAATCTTGCAGTGTCACTCCTAATGTACTTAAGTACGGTTTGGCTGTCAGTCCAGAAAACGGAGGGCTTTAAGGGTAGATGTAGTTCTCTCCTTAGCATTTTGTCCACTTTTACCAACAATGCTGCAGCGGCCAGCTCCAGACGTAGTACTGTGATGTTCTTTAAAGGAAGGACTCTGGACTTTCCCATGAGAAAGGTGACATGTATACTGTCCTGTTCATTAGCTTGTCTAATGTAGCTCACTGAGCCATAGCCATTCTCACTGGCGTCAGCAAAGTGGTGTAGTTCTGCACACTTTGCTGTTCCATAGCCTTTTGGTTTCAAACAACGTGCAACACTGAACCCTTTTATTCTCTCTAAACTGTTTGTCCATCCTTCCCACCTGTCTACTACAGCTTGGGGCAAAGGTTTGTCCCATCCAAAGCCTCTCTGGCAGAGCTCCTGTAGCAACTGCTTGGCTGGGAGAATGAGAGGAGCAAGAAAACCGAGGGGATCAAAAATGGAACTTACAACAGAAAGTATGCCTCTGCGTACTATGTGGCTTCTGGCTTAAATTGATGTTAAATTGGAAATGGTCAGAGTCCACACACCACTGCAATCCCAGGGCTCTTTCCATTGGTAGGCTGTCTTTGTCAAGATCCAGTGTTTTGATTTCTTTTGCCCATTTTTCTTTTGGAATGGATGCTAGAACTACCCGATTATTGCTGACCCATTGAGTCAGCTGGAATCCACCTTTGTAGCATAGTGCAGTGAGGTCTTTTACTAGCTGGATGGCTTCAGACTCTTCAACCACGGATTTAACACAATCATCCACATAAAAGTTGTGCCGGATAGTTTCAGCTACATGAAGGGGAAAACAGCTTTCATTGTCATCAGCAGTTTTTCGTAATGCAAAACTTGCACAACTTGGGGAGGACACTGCACCAAATATGGGTTTTGACCGGTGTCATCCTGTGGCCACCACAGAAAGCTCAAGTAGTCCACACCTGATTTCTCTACTCCCACCTGATGGAACATTGACTTAACGTCAGCCATAATTCCAATGGGTTCCTTACGGAATCTCCAAATGATTCCGACAAGAGAATTAGTCAGATCAGGACCCTGTAGTAGCTCTGTGTTGAGGGATACACCTCTGTAAGTAGCTGCACAATCAAACACCACTCTAAGTTTCTCCTTTTTGGGGTGATACACTCCATGATGTGGTATGTACCAAACCGTTCCAGGTGCCTGTGTGAGTTCTTCCTCTGGGACCTCCTCTGCATAATGATTTTCAAAGATGTCATTGATAAAGGCAACATATTCTTGCTTGTATTGCTCATCTTTTTTCCTTTTCAGAGTTTGGAGGCGCTGTTCTGCAACTTGGTGATTGTTAGGCATGCAGACAACAGTTTTCCTAAAGGGCAATTTCAAACAGTAATGTCCATCTTGTAAGACTGCCTCATTGGCTATCTCTACAAACCTTCTGTCCTCAACTGACATTTCGGTCTTCTCCTCAGATGCTACCTCACTGAAATCCTGATTATACTGTGAGATCAGAAGTTGTTCTAGATTTGTAACGGATATCCTATTCACCGTCACATTCTCTGCACTGCCATCAGCACTTCTCAGTGGCCCATTTACAACCCACCCCAATAAGGTTCTAACTGCGTAGGGGCCCCCACCTTGACTATTAACAACCTCCCATGGTTCTATGCACTTTGGAGCATTTGTACCAATCAACAGCTCCACCTTTGAATTAATGCTGGGAAGTTTGACTCGACTTAGATACTTCCATTGTGCTAAGTCTTATCTGGCATTTCTTTTTGAGTGAAGAGATCAGGAAGAGGTAAGAAGTTATTGCTGTTCAGTGCTGAAACTTCAACTTCAGAGACAACATAAGTTGGAACAGTTTTTTCTTGATTCATTGTGCGTAGAAGAATGTGTGTTTTTCTTCCCTTTAGATTGAGCCGAAACATAAGATCCTCGGAGCAGAAGGTGGCTGAGGATCCAGGGTCCAGGAGAGCATACACCTGTAATACTTGGCTGCCCTTTGCTGCCTTAACCTGAACTGGGACAATGGACAGCACATTCTCTTGGTCTCCGGCCCCTATATGACCACATAATCCTGCTGATGCATTGCCTGTAACATCAGAGGATCTTTCTGCCTTTTTGATAACACTATCTTTGGCCTCAATATGTAGGACACTAGGGTGAGCTTGCTTACATACCTTACAGCTGAGGCGCCTTTTGCAGTCTCTGCTAATATGGCCCGTGGAAAGACATCCAAAGCATATGCCTTTGGTCTTTATAAAACTGAGCTTGTCTCTATGTGTTATCTTTAAAAAGTCTTTACACATGTCCAATGTGTGTCTTGAGCTACAGAAGGCGCAAGAAAGATCAAACTTTTGCTTTTGGGCAATAGCTATACTAGTGGCAAAACTACTGCCAGATGACTTTGAGGCCTGTGGTTTGACTGGGGACCTAGCTTTTCCTCTACTAGCCGACTGATCTTGAAGATCACCAAATACTGGATCAGCTGCTATGCGAGCTTGTTCTTCAATAAAGCAGACTAGATCTAAAATCCTTACCCTACGACTGCGTTGTTCTTGCAGCTCATGAGCCCTGTTATGCCATCTCTCCCGAAGCTTGTATGGTAGCTTGAGCACAATGCTTCTCAAATTGGATACTGTTTCCAGCTCCTCCATATATTCCATTTCCCCCATAGCATTGCAGCAGCTCCTAAGGAACATGGCATAATCCTGTAGCGATTTAAAATCCTCAGATTTTATTTGAGACCAGGATAGGACTTTTTCCAAGTAAGCACAAGAGATCTTGTATTCGTTTCCAAAATTTTCCTTTAGCAACTCCTTTGCTCTCTTGTAGCCTCTATCTTGTGACAAGTACTCACAACTTTTGACTAGCCTTTGTGCCAGGCCTCTTGTATATTGAATAAGAAACTGCAATCTATCTTTATTGTTATCGGTTTTGCTTTCAACCATATTTTCAAAGGAGTGAATGAACGACTTGTACTCAAGAACTTGTCCATCAAAAAGTGGAATGCTACCTTGTGGTAGCGTAGACAGAAGTTGCTGTTTCATAAGAATCCCTGTTAATTCACTCTGCTTTTCCAGAATTTTAATCATGTGGCTTTCCTGTGCTGAACCGGGTGTAGGAATTTGCCCTTGAGGTACAGTGGACTGAATGGCTGGGACTGACCTTGCTTGCTGGGGAATGACAGGGGGAATGCTGTGAGCTGAGGTCTGTTGTAGTTGTGACCGGATATTCCTGCTAGTTCTGGGCTGTAAGTCAGGTCCTCTATGATATGTACCTGGGCCTATTGTTGTAGGAAATTGAACCTGAACACCTGGCCTGGTTTTAACTACTGGGGACGTCCTTTCATGGAAATAAAGTGAGCTATCTAGCTTTTCATCCAATGGTACACTTGTCACTGTTGATTTTGTCTTCAGTTCACTTGCTTCTGCACCCAACAAAGGCATCTGAACTGTGACATCAGAGTGGGCAGGTTTATTCATTTCTCTTTCAGCTTCTTTCAGATAATTAATTTTTGCAGTCGTGGCTTCAATTTCAGAATGCAACTCTAAAGTTTCTCTCTTTTTTCTTAGAATATGTTCCTGCTCCTCAATTGCATGCCTTTCTTGCAGCTTTGCAGCTTTAGCCATTAAAGCTACTCTCTCTGCTTCTGCACTGATACGCAATGACACAGACGATCCACGTGATCCAAATGACTGAGTATCAGTATCAGTGTCACAATCACCTACTTGGGTGACAGAAGAGGTGGCTTCACCTATGGCTTGGGAACCTGGGTTTTCTATAGCTGAAATCCAATTTTCAACGTTAGCCATAAAAGCCGTTATCTGTACATATCTAGGCTGATACCATATTTCGTGGTCTTCTTGATTTGTTTCCTCATCCAACATTTCACTATAGGAGGCATGCACGGCTTTGAACTCTTCAAGAAATTCATTAAACTTAATCATGTTTTTTTTAACTTCATCCAGAAATTCCGGACTAGTCATTAAATCATTCACAATGTTCATTCTCCGTGTTACATGTGACATTTTTCCTCCTCTAGACAAGCGCAATTGCACGACAGTTTCATTCATGTCCTTACCAGAAGTTATTTCTTCCTCGTTAGAATCAGCCATTATTCTCAAAAAAAAAAAAACTTCCCAAAAATCTCAAAGTATTTATCTTGCTTCAATCAATGCAAAAGTTCTCAAAAAATGTAGAAAGCAGTTCGTATTCTTTCCAAAAATCAACCTCTCGTTGCATTTCATTCGTTCCAATTTGGCTGTGTTTTCACCACGGCAAACTGCTTTTCACCACTCTTAATTATTTATCACAGTTCACCAACTCAAAAATCTGCGGTGAGATTGGTTTCCATACTCTTTAAAAATTATACACTTTGAAAGCACATACCTCAATCAAAGTGTTTCTTTGTTTGGCTTGCCACGCTTAAACCGATGTTTGCTTCGTCTTCCTCATGTAGTTTCAACATAAATCCTTTTTTGATAAATTCACAGCAAGTCTTTGACGAAATGTAGTGGCAAAAACATTGTTGGGTTTTTCCTGTAACCCCCTGTTATTGTTTCCAACCACCTGGAGAATGCGAGTACCGGGTCAGACTCACACCCTGAATCCAAGAAAATCCAAGAGTGTTGTTGCTTGAATGTTTGTGGATATTTATTGCAAATAAATATAAAGAACAAAACAAAAACTGAGAAATGGTGTAAATGTCTTTAAGCATTCCTTTGTAGCGCTTGGCGTTCAGCTTTCTCATACAGGCCAAGCTTCAGTAACGCAGATCCAGGCCGAGGTCAAAGACTGTATCAGCTGGCACGCCTTCTCCTTCTCTCATGCGCTACACACTCCAACTTATAGGATAGCGCCCTCTCTGGCTGTAGAAGGTGTACCACTCAAATGCAATGGAAAAAACAATTATAAGTAAATTATGAAACCAAAAATAAAACTCAAATGCGGCTCCTACAGTACTAGCCAGTGGTGTATGTCAGAACAGTTGTTTGTGTGCTTTGGTGGCAGTCTGCAACTGGAGTGTTTCGGTGTCCAAGATAAGATTGTCTCATTGACTTATTGATTCGATTTCAAGTGCTCACGAAGCACGTGGTTACGTTCGCCTTCGGGTATTCAAGCCCATTCTACGAGGACCATGGCATCATCATGGGCTTTGGCTAGAGGTGCGTCCTTGGAGGACATTTATATGTTGACAGGGTGGTCCTCTCCGCATACATTTGTTAGATTATAAAATCTGGATGAGGGTTTGACTCCTGCTTCCCATGTTTTCTCTGTTGGAACAGAAGTAAACTCATAATTCCTTCTTTTTATTCTGACACTTTAGCACATTTGTGTGATGCTATACGCTTGCCAAACAGGCTTAGACAGATGGCAGCTTCTGTTTGCATGGCATGAATGTATATCATTCCCATAGCGAATATGCAGCTCAAGTTGCTACGAAGGGGAACGTCTCAGTTATGTGGAACGTAACCCTGGTTCCCCTAAGTGGAAATGAGATGCTGCATATTTGGCCATACACTCTAGCAGCTGCATAGGCTCGTACCTTCCTGCAGAATATCTGACTCGATGGCATGAAAGTGAGTGCCTTTATGGAGCCTGTGACATTGCTCCCTAGAGGCATCGCTTAAGTCCCATCAGCCAATAAATGTGCATTTTTGACACTTGGACAGTGTCCCAGAGTGAATAAACAGCGTCTTGTTCCCACTCAGGGAACCAGGGTTACAATCTAAGTAACCAAGACATTTGTGTCCACATCTCATTTGTTCTGATGAGAATGAAGACACCCTTGAGTGTGTAAATGAATCGAGTCCCGGACAAAAGATCTTCCATTTCCTCTCTGGATTCACAGCAGTAGCCAATAGCGATATCCGTTATTATAGCTGACACGCCCTTCAGCAACAGCAGCCAATTACACTCTTGGTCATTACGGCTGACAAGCCATTCGTTCCGATTACAATTACCAGTGCAGCAAGAGAGGCATTGTGAGTGAAATTGATCACGTCAGTTGCCGCTATCTGCTGCTGCAATTAAACCAGCACTATTGAACCACTCGCTTGCTTTTTACTCAGTCTCTGTGTGTGTCAGAGAGAGAAAGAGAACTGTGTGTGTGTGTGTGTGTGTGTGTGTGTGTGTTCACTCATTTCTGCTTACATCCTCTGATTAGAGTTGAGTAATGGTGTGTGTGGGTGAATCGTTCGGATTTGGGGTTTACACAATGTTATTTGTGTGTGTTTGAGCATTGAGAGTTGTTGTGGATCATGTTCAGATGATGTTTGCTCCATCACTCTCTCATAATAATGCAGCTGCAGTAATCACTGATGTTCAACGCATCTTGTTTTCTTGTCTGGACTCGTGTGTCGTACATCTCTCCTCATGTAACGCTCACGAAAACTCTGACAACAACTCACAATCTTTATCTAAAAGTACCTGACAGCATTGTTTGAGATGACAGCTGATCTCGAGGGAAACGCAGCTATCTTTCCAACGTTATTTCCATTTTGAGGAGAAACAGGGTTAATGTATATGTGTTGGGAAATAGTAAATCATATAACTTTATACTTTTATTGTGTCTGTGTAAATTCTGTATCAAGTATTTTACTGCCACAGAACAATTGAAGCTTGAAGTATCACTCACAATGAAGAGAACACACCTCGTCCAAGCATGCTCACTGTGAGGGAATGAGGGGCCGTTCACACAGGACACGTTATCACAGCAAATATTGATATGCGATTGGAGCTTAAGAGATTCATTTCTGAGCCAACGGCTTCACCAAACTGACTTGTTGAAATAATGTGTTTTTAAACAAACAGGACAATTCCCCTGTCTTCCATTGGTTGAACAAACAGATAGTCCCGCCCCAAACTCATGGTCGAGTCAATGTTTCCGTGTCAGGAATCTCAAACCAAGAAATGGATGCTTAGAAAGCTTCAGAGTCGCCGTGTTTTCACTTTTCAGAGAAATCAACCATTAACTTATATCTGAAATACGATCAATTATTTCAGCACTGACGAGATTGCACACTAATTCATTAACCGATTGCTACCCATTTCTTTGTCAACTGGGACACATGAAGTCCTTGATTTCCTCTGTTCCTCAGGACTGTGGACTTCATTAGACTTGTTGTAATTTTGGACATACAGCCGCTCAGAACATTGAGTTTAGATGCAGTTAATGGAGTCTTCACGCAGAGGCATGAGTCTTACAGCTGTCTGGATCGACTTTAACAACTCTCATCATCGCTGCACACACACCTGTGAAGAATTTCACAACAGACGTTAGGAAGTACTCGGGACTCCAGCCAAACATGTGGCTCATTCCTGCGATGCAGTACAACTTCATGCCACTATCATAGATGTCTTCATGGATCAAATCATTTATTCGTGAGTTTTCTGCCATATTGGCCGATTATCACAATTAAATGGCCAAAGGGGTGCATTTTAAATGAACAATTTACTACTTTTCTTTGAGTGTATGTTGATATGTTTGCCATGTCCCCAAGTGCTACTAACTTCTAACTGGCAAAACTGTTTTTATTATTTTAACATTATAATCGGGGGGACATTATTTCTTATTTTTACGCCTAATTTATTTTTATTCTTTAATGTTTTCCATTTTATTTTTCCTTTTCAATAACTGCATTTTTTTTTTTTTAAACTCAGGTTAAGAGTTTTAAATGTTCAGTTTGGAAATCAATTTATTAAAATCACTTTCCATCCTCTTATTCTTATGTAATTATCCTTTAATCAACAGAGAGACATTTTTTTTACTATTAAAGTCACATTATCATCTTTATAGAATGAAGTTTGAGTACCGACTTTAGCCAATGTTTTAAAACAGGTGCATTTTGTCTTTATTCGTTTTAGGGTTGTAATTCTTAAGACTGTAAACAAATTAATCTATAGCCACTTCCTGTGCAAACATCAGTAAGTATTAGCATTAAGACATTAGTCATTAATCTTACAGTTCAAACACAATCGATGTTTAAACATTGACCCTTAACACTAACATAGTTTAATAATGTTAAACCATGACTTTAACAATACATAAGTAATATTTACATTATATTCATGATCTTAGTAAACTGGCCCCCACAGTGAGTCTGGTGTAGGGTTAGGGTGGGGTTAGTCAGAGGGGAACTGGCCCCCACAGTGAGTCTGGTTTAGGGTTAGGGTGGGGTTAGTCAGAGAGGAACTGGCCCCCACAGTGAGTCTGGTTTAGGGTTAGGGTGGTGTTAGTCAGAGGAGAACTGGCCCCCACGGCGAGTCTGGTTTAGGGTTAGGGTGGGGTTAGTCAGAGGGGAACTGGCCCCCACGGCGAGTCAGGTTTAGGGTTAGGTTGGGGTTAGTCAGAGGGGAACTGGCCCCCACGGTGAGTCTGGTTTAGGGTGGGGTTAGTCAGAGGGGAACTGGCCCCCACAGTGAGTCTGGTTTAGGGTTAGGGTGGTGTTAGTCAGAGGAGAACTGGCCCCCACAGTGAGTCTGGTTTAGGGTTAGGGTGGGGTTAGTCAGAGGGGAACTGGCCCCCACGGTGAGTCTGGTTTAGGGTGGGGTTAGTCAGAGGGGAACTGGCCCCCACAGTGAGTCTGGTTTAGGGTTAGGGTGGGGTTAATCAGAGGGGAACTGGCCCCCACGGTGAGTCTGGTTTAGGGTTAGGGTGGGGTTAATCAGAGGGGAAATGGCCCCCACGGTGAGTCTGGTTTAGGGTTAGGGTGGGGTTAGTCAGAGGGGAACTGGCCCCCACGGTCATTCTGGTTTAGGGTGGGGTTAGTCAGAGGGGAACTGGCCCCCACAGTGAGTCTGGTTTAGGGTTAGGGTGGGGTTAGTCAGAGAGGAACAAGCCCCCACAGTGAGTCTGGTTTAGGGTTAGGGTGGTGTTAGTCAGAGGAGAACTGGCCCCCACGGCGAGTCTGGTTTAGGGTTAGGGTGGGGTTAGTCAGAGGGGAACTGGCCCCCACAGTGAGTCTGGTTTAGGGTTAGGTTGGGGTTAGTCAGAGAGGAACTGGCCCCCACAGTGAGTCTGGTTTAGGGTTAGGGTGGGGTTAGTCAGAGAGGAACTGGCCCCCACAGTGAGTCTGGTTTAGGGTTAGGGTGGGGTTAGTCAGAGGGAAACTGGCCCCCACGGTGAGTCTGGTTTAGGGTTAGGGTGGGGTTAGTCAGAGGGGAACTGGCCCCCACGGCGAGTCAGGTTTAGGGTTAGGGTGGGGTTAGTCAGAGGGGAACTGGCCCCCACGGCGAGTCTGGTTTAGGGTTAGGGTGGGGTTAGTCAGAGGGGAACTGGCCCCCACGGTGAGTCTGGTTTAGGGTTAGGGTGGGGTTAGTCAGAGGGGAACTGGCCCCCACGGTGAGTCTGGTTTAGGGTTAGGGTGGGGTTAGTCAGAGGAGAACTGGCCACAACGGTGAGTCTGGTTTAGGGTTAGGGTGGGGTTAATCAGAGGGGAAATGGCCCCCACGGTGAGTCTGGTTTAGGGTTAGGGTGGGGTTAATCAGAGGGGAACTGGCCCCCACGGTGAGTCTGGTTTAGGGTTAGGGTGGGGTTAATCAGAGGGGAACTGGCCCCCACGGTGAGTCTGGTTTAGGGTTAGGGTGGGGTTAGTCTGAGGAGAACTGGCCCCCACGGCGAGTCTGGTTTAGGGTTAGGGTGGGGTTAGTCAGAGGGGAACTGGCCCCCACAGTGAGTCTGGTTTAGGGTTAGGGTGGGGTTAGTTAGAGGGGAACTGGCCCCCACAGTGAGTCTGATTTAGGGTTAGGGTGGGGTTAGTCAGAGGGGAACCGGCCCCCACGGTGAGTCTGGTTTAGGGTTAGGGTGGGGTTAGTCAGAGGGGAACTGGCCCCCACGGCGAGTCTGGTTTAGGGTCAGGGTGGGGTTAATCAGAGGGGAACTGGCCCCCACGGTGAGTCTGGTTTAGGGTTAGGGTGGGGTTAATCAGAGGGGAAATGGCCCCCACGGGGAGTCTGGTTTAGGGTTAGGGTGGGGTTAGTCAGAGGGGAACTGGCCCCCACGGTGAGTCTGGTTTAGGGTGGGGTTAGTCAGAGGGGAACTGGCCCCCACAGTGAGTCTGGTTTAGGGTTAGGGTGGTGTTAGTCAGAGGAGAACTGGCCCCCACGGCGAGTCTGGTTTAGGGTTAGGGTGGGGTTAGTCAGAGGGGAACTGGCCCCCACGGCGAGTCAGGTTTAGGGTTAGGTTGGGGTTAGTCAGAGGGGAACTGGCCCCCACGGTGAGTCTGGTTTAGGGTGGGGTTAGTCAGAGGGGAACTGGCCCCCACAGTGAGTCTGGTTTAGGGTTAGGGTGGTGTTAGTCAGAGGAGAACTGGCCCCCACAGTGAGTCTGGTTTAGGGTTAGGGTGGGGTTAGTCAGAGGGGAACTGGCCCCCACGGTGAGTCTGGTTTAGGGTGGGGTTAGTCAGAGGGGAACTGGCCCCCACAGTGAGTCTGGTTTAGGGTTAGGGTGGGGTTAATCAGAGGGGAACTGGCCCCCACGGTGAGTCTGGTTTAGGGTTAGGGTGGGGTTAATCAGAGGGGAAATGGCCCCCACGGTGAGTCTGGTTTAGGGTTAGGGTGGGGTTAGTCAGAGGGGAACTGGCCCCCACGGTCAGTCTGGTTTAGGGTGGGGTTAGTCAGAGGGGAACTGGCCCCCACAGTGAGTCTGGTTTAGGGTTAGGGTGGGGTTAGTCAGAGAGGAACAAGCCCCCACAGTGAGTCTGGTTTAGGGTTAGGGTGGTGTTAGTCAGAGGAGAACTGGCCCCCACGGCGAGTCTGGTTTAGGGTTAGGGTGGGGTTAGTCAGAGGGGAACTGGCCCCCACAGTGAGTCTGGTTTAGGGTTAGGTTGGGGTTAGTCAGAGAGGAACTGGCCCCCACAGTGAGTCTGGTTTAGGGTTAGGGTGGGGTTAGTCAGAGAGGAACTGGCCCCCACAGTGAGTCTGGTTTAGGGTTAGGGTGGGGTTAGTCAGAGGGAAACTGGCCCCCACGGTGAGTCTGGTTTAGGGTTAGGGTGGGGTTAGTCAGAGGGGAACTGGCCCCCACGGCGAGTCAGGTTTAGGGTTAGGGTGGGGTTAGTCAGAGGGGAACTGGCCCCCACGGCGAGTCTGGTTTAGGGTTAGGGTGGGGTTAGTCAGAGGGGAACTGGCCCCCACGGTGAGTCTGGTTTAGGGTTAGGGTGGGGTTAGTCAGAGGGGAACTGGCCCCCACGGTGAGTCTGGTTTAGGGTTAGGGTGGGGTTAGTCAGAGGAGAACTGGCCACAACGGTGAGTCTGGTTTAGGGTTAGGGTGGGGTTAATCAGAGGGGAAATGGCCCCCACGGTGAGTCTGGTTTAGGGTTAGGGTGGGGTTAATCAGAGGGGAACTGGCCCCCACGGTGAGTCTGGTTTAGGGTTAGGGTGGGGTTAATCAGAGGGGAACTGGCCCCCACGGTGAGTCTGGTTTAGGGTTAGGGTGGGGTTAGTCTGAGGAGAACTGGCCCCCACGGCGAGTCTGGTTTAGGGTTAGGGTGGGGTTAGTCAGAGGGGAACTGGCCCCCACAGTGAGTCTGGTTTAGGGTTAGGGTGGGGTTAGTTAGAGGGGAACTGGCCCCCACAGTGAGTCTGCTTTAGGGTTAGGGTGGGGTTAGTCAGAGGGGAACCGGCCCCCACGGTGAGTCTGGTTTAGGGTTAGGGTGGGGTTAGTCAGAGGGGAACTGGCCCCCACGGCGAGTCTGGTTTAGGGTCAGGGTGGGGTTAATCAGAGGGGAACTGGCCCCCACGGTGAGTCTGGTTTAGGGTTAGGGTGGGGTTAATCAGAGGGGAAATGGCCCCCACGGGGAGTCTGGTTTAGGGTTAGGGTGGGGTTAGTCAGAGGGGAACTGGCCCCCACGGTGAGTCTGGTTTAGGGTGGGGTTAGTCAGAGGGGAACTGGCCCCCACAGTGAGTCTGGTTTAGGGTTAGGGTGGGGTTGGTCAGAGGGGAACTGGCCCCCACGGTGAGTCTGGTTTAGGGTTAGGGTGGGGTTAATCAGAGGGGAACTGGCCCCCACGGTGAGACTGGTTTAGGGTTAGGGTGGGGTTAATCAGAGGGGAAATGGCCCCCACGGTGAGTCTGGTTTAGGGTTAGGGTGGGGTTAATCAGAGGGGAACTGGCCCCCACGGTGAGTCTGGTTTAGGGTTAGGGTGGGGTTAATCAGAGGGGAACTGGCCCCCACGGTGAGTCTGGTTTAGGGTTAGGGTTGGGTTAATCAGAGGGGAACTGGCCCCTACGGTGAGTCTGGTTTAGGGTTAGGGTGGGGTTAGTCTGAGGAGAACTGGCCCCCACGGCGAGTCTGGTTTAGGGTTAGGGTGGGGTTAGTCAGAGGGGAACTGGCCCCCACGGCGAGTCTGGTTTAGGGTTAGGGTGGGGTTAGTCAGAGGGGAACTGGCCCCCACGGCGAGTCTGGTTTAGGGTTAGGGTGGGGTTAGTCAGAGGAGAACTGGCCCCCACGGCGAGTCTGGTTTAGGGTTAGGGTGGGGTTAGTCAGAGGGGAACTGGCCCCCACGGTGAGTCTGGTTTAGGGTGGGGTTAGTCAGAGGGGAACTGGCCCCCACGGCGAGTCAGGTTTAGGGTTAGGTTGGGGTTAGTCAGAGGGGAACTGGCCCCCACGGTGAGTCTGGTTTAGGGTTAGGGTGGGGTTAGTCAGAGACGAACTGGCCCCCACAGTGAGTCTGGTTTAGGGTTAGGGTGGTGTTAGTCAGAGGAGAACTGGCCCCCACAGTGAGTCTGGTTTAGGGTTAGGGTGGGGTTAGTCAGAGGGGAACTGGCCCCCACGGTGAGTCTGGTTTAGGGTGGGGTTAGTCAGAGGGGAACTGGCCCCCACAGTGAGTCTGGTTTAGGGTTAGGGTGGGGTTAATCAGAGGGGAACTGGCCCCCATGGTGAGTCTGGTTTAGGGTTAGGGTGGGGTTAATCAGAGGGGAAATGGCCCCCACGGTGAGTCTGGTTTAGGGTTAGGGTGGGGTTAGTCAGAGGGGAACTGGCCCCCACGGTCAGTCTGGTTTAGGGTGGGGTTAGTCAGAGGGGAACTGGCCCCCACAGTGAGTCTGGTTTAGGGTTAGGGTGGGGTTAGTCAGAGAGGAACAAGCCCCCACAGTGAGTCTGGTTTAGGGTTAGGGTGGTGTTAGTCAGAGGAGAACTGGCCCCCACGGCGAGTCTGGTTTAGGGTTAGGGTGGGGTTAGTCAGAGGGGAACTGGCCCCCACAGTGAGTCTGGTTTAGGGTTAGGTTGGGGTTAGTCAGAGAGGAACTGGCCCCCACAGTGAGTCTGGTTTAGGGTTAGGGTGGGGTTAGTCAGAGAGGAACTGGCCCCCACAGTGAGTCTGGTTTAGGGTTAGGGTGGGGTTAGTCAGAGGGAAACTGGCCCCCACGGTGAGTCTGGTTTAGGGTTAGGGTGGGGTTAGTCAGAGGGGAACTGGCCCCCACGGCGAGTCAGGTTTAGGGTTAGGGTGGGGTTAGTCAGAGGGGAACTGGCCCCCACGGCGAGTCTGGTTTAGGGTTAGGGTGGGGTTAGTCAGAGGGGAACTGGCCCCCACGGTGAGTCTGGTTTAGGGTTAGGGTGGGGTTAGTCAGAGGGGAACTGGCCCCCACGGTGAGTCTGGTTTAGGGTTAGGGTGGGGTTAGTCAGAGGAGAACTGGCCACAACGGTGAGTCTGGTTTAGGGTTAGGGTGGGGTTAATCAGAGGGGAAATGGCCCCCACGGTGAGTCTGGTTTAGGGTTAGGGTGGGGTTAGTCAGAGGGGAACTGGCCCCCACAGCGAGTCTGGTTTAGGGTTAGGGTGGGGTTAGTCAGAGGGGAACTGGCCCCCACGGTGAATCTGGTTTAGGTTGGGGTTAGTCAGAGGGGAACTGGCCCCCACAGTGAGTCTGGTTTAGGGTTAGGGTGGGGTTAATCAGAGGGGAGCTGGCCCCCACGGTGAGTCTGGTTTAGGGTTAGGGTGGGGTTAATCAGAGGGGAAATGGCCCCCACGGTGAGTCTGGTTTAGGGTTAGGGTGGGGTTAGTCAGAGGGGAACTGGCCCCCACGGTGAGTCTGGTTTAGGGTGGGGTTAATCAGAGGGGAACTGGCCCCCACGGTGAGTCTGGTTTAGGGTGGGGTTAGTCAGAGGGGAACTGGCCCCCACGGCGAGTCAGGTTTAGGGTTAGGGTGGGGTTAGTCAGAGGGGAACTGGCCCCCACGGCGAGTCTGGTTTAGGGTTAGGGTGGGGTTAGTCAGAGGGGAACTGGCCCCCACGGCGAGTCTGGTTTAGGGTTAGGGTGGGGTTAGTCAGAGGAGAACTGGCCCCCACGGCGAGTCTGGTTTAGGGTTAGGGTGGGGTTAGTCAGAGGGGAACTGGCCCCCACAGCGAGTCTGGTTTAGGGTTAGGGTGGGGTTAGTCAGAGGGGAACTGGCCCCCACAGCGAGTCTGGTTTAGGGTTAGGGTGGGGTTAGTCAGAGGGGAACTGGCCCCCACGGTTAGTCTGGTTTAGGTTGGGGTTAGTCAGAGGGGAACTGGCCCCCACAGTGAGTCTGGTTTAGGGTTAGGGTGGGGTTAATCAGAGGAGAGCTGGCCCCCACGGTGAGTCTGGTTTAGGGTTAGGGTGGGGTTAATCAGAGGGGAAATGGCCCCCACGGTGAGTCTGGTTTAGGGTTAGGGTGGGGTTAGTCAGAGGGGAACTGGCCCCCACGGTGAGTCTGGTTTAGGGTGGGGTTAATCAGAGGGGAACTGGCCCCCACGGTGAGTCTGGTTTAGGGTGGGGTTAGTCAGAGGGGAACTGGCCCCCACGGCGAGTCAGGTTTAGGGTTAGGGTGGGGTTAGTCAGAGGGGAACTGGCCCCCACGGCGAGTCTGGTTTAGGGTTAGGGTGGGGTTAGTCAGAGGGGAACTTGCCCCCACGGTGAGTCTGGTTTAGGGTTAGGGTGGGGTTAGTCAGAGGGGAACTGGCCCCCACGGTGAGTCTGGTTTAGGGTGGGGTTAATCAGAGGGGAACTGGCCCCCACGGTGAGTCTGGTTTAGGGTGGGGTTAGTCAGAGGGGAACTGGCCCCCACGGCGAGTCAGGTTTAGGGTTAGGGTGGGGTTAGTCAGAGGGGAACTGGCCCCCACGGCGAGTCTGGTTTAGGGTTAGGGTGGGGTTAGTCAGAGGGGAACTTGCCCCCACGGTGAGTCTGGTTTAGGGTTAGGGTGGGGTTAGTCAGAGGAGAACTGGCCCCCACGGCGAGTCTGGTTTAGGGTTAGGGTGGGGTTAGTCAGAGGAGAACTGGCCCCCACGGCGAGTCTGGTTTAGGGTTAGGGTGGGGTTAGTCAGAGGGGAACTGGCCCCCACGGCGAGTCTGGTTTAGGGTTAGGGTGGGGTTAGTCAGAGGGGAACTGGCCCCCACGGCGAGTCTGGTTTAGGGTTAGGGTGGGGTTAGTCAGAGGGGAACTGGCCCCCACGGTGATTCTGGTTTAGGGTTAGGGTGGGGTTAGTCAGAGGGGAACTGGCCCCCACGGCGAGTCTGGTTTAGGGTTAGGGTGGGGTTAGTCAGAGGAGAACTGGCCCCCACAGCGAGTCTGGTTTAGGGTTAGGGTGGGGTTAGTCAGAGGGGAACTGGCCCCCACGGTGAGTCTGGTTTAGGGTGGGGTTAGTCAGAGGGGAACTGGCCCCCACAGTGAGTCTGGTTTAGGGTTAGGGTGGGGTTAATCAGAGGGGAACTGGCCCCCACGGTGAGTCTGGTTTAGGGTTAGGGTGGGGTTAATCAGAGGGGAAATGGCCCCCACGGTGAGTCTGGTTTAGGGTTAGGGTGGGGTTAGTCAGAGGGGAACTGGCCCCCACGGTGAGTCTGGTTTAGGGTGGGGTTAGTCAGAGGGGAAAAGGCCCCCACAGTGAGTCTGGTTTAGGGTTAGGGTGGGGTTAATCAGAGGGGAACTGGGCCCCATGGTGAGTCTGGTTTAGGGTTAGGGTGGGGTAAATCAGAGGGGAAATGGCCCCCACGGTGAGTCTGGTTTAGGGTTAGGGTGGGGTTAATCAGAGGGGAAATGGCCCCCACGGTGAGTCTGGTTTAGGGTTAGGGTGGGGTTAATCAGAGGGGAACTGGCCCCCACGGTGAGTCTGGTTTAGGGTTAGGGTGGGGTTAATCAGAGAGGAACTGGCCCCCACGGTGAGTCTGGTTTAGGGTTAGGGTGGGGTTAATCAGAGCGGAACTGGCCCCCACAGTGAGTCTGGTTTAGGGTTAGGGTGGGGTTAATCAGAGGGGAACTGGCCCCCACAGCGAGTCTGGTTTAGGGTTAGGGTGGGGTTAGTCAGAGAGGAACTGGCCCCCACAGCGAGTCAGGTTTAGGGTTAGGGTGGGGTTAGTCAGAGGGGAACTGGCCCCCACAGTGAGTCTGGTTTAGGGTTAGGGTGGGGTTAGTCAGAGGGGAACTGGCCCCCACAGTGAGTCTGGTTTAGGGTTAGGGTGAGGTTAGTCAGAGGGGAACTGGCCCCCACAGCGAGTCTGGTTTAGGGTTAGGGTGGGGTTAGTCAGAGGGGAACTGGCCCCCACGGTGAGTCTGGTTTAGGTTGGGGTTAGTCAGAGGGGAACTGGCCCCCACAGTGAGTCTGGTTTAGGGTTAGGGTGGGGTTAATCAGAGGGGAACTGGCCCCCACGGTGAGTCTGGTTTAGGGTTAGGGTGGGGTTAATCAGAGGGGACATGGCCCCCACGGTGAGTCTGGTTTAGGGTTAGGGTGGGGTTAGTCAGAGGGGAACTGGCCCCCACGGTGAGTCTGGTTTAGGGTGGGGTTAGTCAGAGTGGAACTGGCCCCCACGGTGAGTCTGGTTTAGGGTGGGGTTAGTCAGAGGGGAACTGGCCCCCACGGCGAGTCAGGTTTAGGGTTAGGGTGGGGTTAGTCAGAGGGGAACTGGCCCCCACGGCGAGTCTGGTTTAGGGTTAGGGTGGGGTTAGTCAGAGGGGAACTTGCCCCCACGGTGAGTCTGGTTTAGGGTTAGGGTGGAGTTAGTCAGAGGAGAACTGGCCCCCACGGTGAGTCTGGTTTAGGGTTAGGGTGGGGTTAGTCAGAGGAGAACTGGCCCCCACGGCGAGTCTGGTTTAGGGTTAGGGTGGGGTTAGTCAGAGGGGAACTGGCCCCCACGGCGAGTCTGGTTTAGGGTTAGGGTGGGGTTAGTCAGAGGGGAACTGGCCCCCACGGCGAGTCTGGTTTAGGGTTAGGGTGGGGTTAGTCAGAGGGGAACTGGCCCCCACGGCGAGTCTGGTTTAGGGTTAGGGTGGGGTTAGTCAGAGGGGAACTGGCCCCCACGGCGAGTCTGGTTTAAGGTTAGGGTGGGGTTAATCAGAGGGGAAATGGCCCCCACGGTGAGTCTGGTTTAGGGTTAGGGTGGGGTTAGTCTGAGGAGAACTGGCCCCCACGGCGAGTCTGGTTTAGGGTTAGGGTGGGGTTAGTCAGAGGGGAACTGGCCCCCACGGCGAGTCTGGTTTAGGGTTAGGGTGGGGTTAGTCAGAGGGGAACTGGCCCCCACGGCGATTCTGGTTTAGGGTTAGGGTGGGGTTAGTCAGAGGGGAACTGGCCCCCACGGCGAGTCTGGTTTAGGGTTAGGGTGGGGTTAGTCAGAGGAGAACTGGCCCCCACAGCGAGTCTGGTTTAGGGTTAGGGTGGGGTTAGTCAGAGGGGAACTGGCCCCCACGGTGAGTCTGGTTTAGGGTGGGGTTAGTCAGAGGGGAACTGGCCCCCACAGTGAGTCTGGTTTAGGGTTAGGGTGGGGTTAATCAGAGGGGAACTGGCCCCCACGGCGAGTCTGGTTTAGGGTTAGGGTGGGGTTAATCAGAGGGGAAATGGCCCCCACGGTGAGTCTGGTTTAGGGTTAGGGTGGGGTTAGTCAGAGGGGAACTGGCCCCCACGGTGAGTCTGGTTTAGGGTGGGGTTATTCAGAGGGGAACTGGCCCCCACAGTGAGTCTGGTTTAGGGTTAGGGTGGGGTTAATCAGAGGGGAACTGGGCCCCATGGTGAGTCTGGTTTAGGGTTAGGGTGGGGTAAATCAGAGGGGAAATGGCCCCCACGGTGAGTCTGGTTTAGGGTTAGGGTGGGGTTAATCAGAGGGGAACTGGCCCCCATGGTGAGTCTGGTTTAGGGTTAGGGTGGGGTTAATCAGAGGGGAACTGGCCCCCACGGTGATTCTGGTTTAGGGTTAGGGTGGTGTTAATCAGAGGGGAACTGGCCCCCACGGTGAGTCTGGTTTAGGGTTAGGGTGGGGTTAATCAGAGCGGAACTGGCCCCCACAGTGAGTCTGGTTTAGGGTTAGGGTGGGGTTAATCAGAGGGGAACTGGCCCCCACAGCGAGTCTGGTTTAGGGTTAGGGTGGGGTTAGTCAGAGAGGAACTGGCCCCCACAGCGAGTCAGGTTTAGGGTTAGGGTGGGGTTAGTCAGAGGGGAACTGGCCCCCACAGTGAGTCTGGTTTAGGGTTAGGGTGGGGTTAGTCAGAGGGGAACTGGCCCCCACAGTGAGTCTGGTTTAGGGTTAGGGTGAGGTTAGTCAGAGGGGAACTGGCCCCCACAGTGAGTCTGGTTTCTTCTAAGGTTATTTTTCTCCATTAATCAACATCTTGTGGAGTTTTGTGTTCCTCGCCACAGTCGCCTTCAGCTGCTCACTGGGATTTTTAATACAATTATTATTTAATTACTTATTTTTAAACATGATTAACAATTTTATTTTATCTAATTACACAATGTTGATTCATCGACATTATAGACATTACAGTTTTATCTTCTTTTTATGTGTGATCTTCTGTAAAGCTGCTTTGAAAGTCCTGTACAAATAAACATGACTTGATTTAATAATAATAATAATGATACTACTAATAATAATAATAGTAATACTACTACCACTACTACTACTACTAATAATAATAAAGACAATATTAATAATTATTATAATAATAATGCTAATAGTAATAATAATAATAATGTTAATAATATTTTGAATTATAATACTACAACTAATAATAATAATAATAATAATTATTATTATTATTATTATTATTATTATAGTAATATAATAATAAAAAATAATAGTAATATAATAATAATAATAATAAAATAATAGTAATAATACTACCACAACTACTACTAATAATAATGACAATGTTAATAATAATTATAATAGTAACAATAATAATAATAGCAATACTGCTATCACTACTACTACTACTAACAATAATAATAATAAAATAATAGTAATACTACTACTACTACTAATAATAATAATAATAAATGACAATAATAATAATAATAATAGTAATAATAATAATAATAATAATACCACTACTACTATCAATAATACTAATAAAATAATAGTAATAATACTGCCACTACTACTACTACTACTAATAATAATAATGACAATATTAGTAATAATAATAATAATAATAATAATAGTAGTAGTAATTATAATAATAATATTAATAATATGTAATGATTTCTGCCCGGGTTAAATGTTTAGATATTAAATAGTTGAATTGGTTGTTTTTGAAGTTTAGTTCCCATTGTAGCGTTGCATACAAGCGCACAAATCCATTTGCTGTATTTGTGAGAGGTGTAGGGTACAACAGGGCTAAAGGCACACATCAAGGAAAATGGGATTTTTTTCTGGTCACAAAGTGTATCAAGATTGAACAAAGAAAAATACATGTTTTTTTTATTGAATGGCAAAAGTTATAGGGCATCATTTGTCAACTTGTAAATACATTTAAGACATTTTGATGCTTTTTGGAGTAACAAATTAAGATAATGTTTATTGAAAATAAGCAGTTCAGTTAATTTCAATCACATTTGATATTCATGGACATCTCCAGTATTCTAGAATCAAACAAATCTTCATTGCGATTGAATCAGTCACTTTAAACATTCTTCATCTTTAGCCCCTGCAACTGGGGGCATTTTACCCCAAACTATCCTTATTGGACAGTTATTGGAAAACTTTTGATTAGATCAAATGACCTCAAACTGTAGACGTTACACACAATGATCTCACGGATCAGGAATATTTTCCGTGGCAGATTTTGGTGCTGGTGTTTTGGGAGAAAATCAAATCAAAAGTGCCATTAGCCCCGTAAGACCCTACTGTGAAACAATGATACCGTTACAGGAATATTAGTTGGTTCGTCTCACTCTAAAACATTCACATTAATGCATTTGGCAGACGCTTTTATCCAAAGTGACTTACAGTGCACTAATTACAGGGACAATCCCCCCGGAGCAACCTGGAGTTAAGTGTCTTACTCAAGGACACAATGGTGGTGACTGTGGGGATCAAACCAGCAACTTTCTGATTTCAGGTTATGTGCTTTAGCCCACTATGCAGTTGATATTTAACCGTTGATCCTGCACAGATCAACGGCTGATTTCAGCTCTTTATTTCATTATTGTTCAAAGTTTCAATGCCTGAGTTTGACCAGATCCTATTTCTGAAAGTCCTCTAGACCCCTGTACAGAAGTCTTTAAATGACAACACAGACGGTTGATTTGAAGTGTACCGCATGGCAGTAATGACAGTCACTGTGTGATCACAAGTGCACCACAAATGTTTTCAAAAGTGATTCCCGATCTTCCGCTCATAAAAGCATCTGGTCAGAAAAACACAATCGATATCCACCTAAAGAATTCTAAAAAAGACAGCGTTCCGTCTTACCTGTCGCAGGTTTCGGGTGACTTTAACATCGTGCCAAGCGTTGTCGTTAAACTTCCCGTTCACCGGTTCCACGAGGGCCTCGAAGGCGCCGGAGCCGAGGTTGATGACGAGCCAAACGGCGCCGCTCTTCAGCGACAGGTTGACGTAGTCCGCCGATTTTCCCGTGTGAAGCATCAGACCGTTCCGTTGAAGTGTTCGGAAAGACAGCGTGATTTCATCCGTGCTGCTCTGGATCGGTGTCATCGACAGATCATAGCAGAAAAACTCATTTCCTTTGAAGGTGGCCACCGATTCCTCTTTACCTGTACAGACGGAGAGAACGAGATGATGAACTGGTGAAAATGACTCTCAGCTCAATGGTTTATATCTTTTAATCAATAAATGTATCAAATTTAGTGCATAAGTGAATCAAACAACTCTACGTCACATCATTTCATTAGTAATCAGCTCTGTTGCGTACTGTAAAACTGAACTCAAGTCTGATTTTACCCCTAAACAACCTCTCAATGACAATGATTACAAGCAACAGTAATACTGACAGCACAACGTGTCCACCGGACACATGCAGAATCATCATCTCAGTATTCTTCCTGTTCATGTAATTACAGCGTAATGTGCTTAAATAAACTGTTTGTGTCAATGAATTTAAAACATTTGAACTCTCAAATTGTCTTGTGGATTCAATGCAGTTCATTTTCACCATTTAGCTTGATATTGGAGTTGTTTTTATTGGTTTAGGAGTAATTGCTTCCAAAATACTCTGGAGAATCCGGCTCAGAGCGAATCTGCTCGTTAAACTATTACGGCGGTATTCCCAACCCACACCGACCACAGTCTGCAAGACGAACTTTACTCAGTGGTCTCTGGGGAGTCACTGCCCGCTCTGCCATCTCACAAGAAGCGTTTCCTCTGCTGTATTATCATGATTGGAGTGAGGAATGATGATTCTGTCATGTGGTCACTCATGTGAACATATATATATGTGTGTTGTTTTGTTAGTGTGGTTATCAGATCATTAACCACTAAACCACACCAACACATTCAAAATGACTCTTTCTTTATAAACGTTCCTGTTCTTATAATGAACCGTCTATTAATGCATGTTATTCCAAACATAAATAAATAACAAATGTGTTTGCACTCATATGATGTAAAAATGCAATTTCCACTGACGTCACTAAGCTGTTTTATTTTTCAAACACCTGTCACATCCAGATCATCCAATCAATTCCGGATGGATAAAATCCCATCCTACATTTATTCTAGTTAAAAATCCTATTTCAACAAATCACAGCAGATTACACATGTAAACTGGGTACAAACGGAGTGATGCAGTCATGCAGAGCTTCACATCATAACCTACAATTCATGTTACAAGAATATCACACATATCACAAGCCTCAAAACATGTTTGTATTTATTTATTTTACTGTAATTGCTAATTAGTCTGTTCTGAGAATCATGCAAACACACTCAATGCTTTAGTAGTAAAAAATAACCCTGTTATTTATAAATGTAGAGCACATAATAACCACACGCACACACACACACACACACACACACACACACACACAAACGCACACTCACACACACACACGCACACACTCAAACGCACACACACACACACTCACACACACACACACACACACACACTCACGCACACACACACACACATACACACTCAAACGCACACACACACTCACACACACACAAACGCACACTCACACACACAAACGCACACACACACACACACACACACACACACACACACACACAAACGCACACTCACACACACACGCACACACTCAAACGCACACACACACTCACACACACACACACACACACACTCACACACACACACACACACACACACACACACACACACTCAAACGCACACACACACTCACACACACACACACACACAAACGCACACTCACACACACAAACGCACACACACACACACACACACACACACACACACACACACACACACAAACTCACACACGCACACAGAAATAACAATAAAACAGAAAACAGAGCAATTATAGTGCACATAAAATGCAGCGATTAGAGCACAAGAGTGTGTTGTTGTTGTTTAATGGAAGTTGTTTTGCAGTACTTTCTCTATACGCTGCAAAGCCGAAATGTTTGTCATGGCACTAAAACACATTAAACTGTGACTGGATTGGGTCCTGCATGAAGCATCAGTGTTTGTGCAGCAGAACAGTGTTTGATATTCAGTCTTTGGTTCTGAACAGGCCCATGAGGAATCTGAGGACAGTAAAATCAGTGGAATTCAGCACAAAACATTTGAACCACATAAAATGTGCTAAATGGACCTGAGGGTACTGCACTCACACTAGAAGACAAAATATTTCATAAACAAATATGCAAGGGGTGAGGAATGCATTTAACTTTTATGAACGACAGATGTTGCTATTTTGTGGAAATCTGTGGAGTTTTCTGAGGAGTTCTGCAGCAATCTCAGTAAATCAAATGCTGCATCAGTTGTCATGACAATCAGCACGTCTTGTTTCCTCTCAGCCATGTACCAGAACGTTTCAGTGACATATGTAACTTCGGTTCCCTGAGACGAAGGGAACGAGACATTGCGTGCTGACGCATATGTGGGAGCATTGAAACCTCTCTGCAATAATGGCAATATTGTAATATCGGCTATGGTGTTTGAGCCCCGCCCTTTTAGGCACAAAGCTGTCCAGTATAAAAGCAGTCAATCGAACACCATTCCTCAGAATTTTCTGATTGAGAGACACAGAGCGCATCGCTCGTACCTTAAAAGAACTCTGAATCTTGTAGTGCAGCTGGCGTTCACAATTCGCTTCATCTCAGGGAACCGTGGTTACGCACATAACCGAGAGCTTCCCTTACGACTCAGTACACTTGACATTGCGTGCTAACGCATATGGGGAACAGAATCCCATCACACCTTACTACATGACATAACCTTCCAGAGACGAAACATGATGCCACAGTCCGCAGGATGGCGACCGACATGAGTATGCTGCAAGTGAGTGACTCAGAATGAATATATGAACTATAGGCATATAGTATGAATTAACCCCTTCACAAACACAGTTTATTTATAATGAAAGTGCTTGTGACTTTATGGTAAATTACAACAGCCTGATTGTGTAAAATGATGGGGAGCTGTACTTAAGGGAAGGACTAATAGCAAGCGCTCTAAACGGAGAGGACTTGTGAAGAGAGACGTTTCGTCTAGGCTTCCAAATGTGTTTTGAGACCATCCTGCTGCAAAACATGTCTTGTAAAGACAAACTGTTTGTCCATGCCCATGAGGAGGCCATGTCTCTAGTTGAGTGTGCTTTAACAACAATTGGGCAAATCTTACCCTGCGACTCATAAGCCATCGTATTGACAGTCCAGAGGGGAAGTCTTTGCTGGTGCGAGGAGGGCACTGATACAGCTGCTTTGTTTGGGCTACGGCTTGTGTGGCCTCACCAGTGGCTCGGTGGCAGCAGGTGGTGGCGCTGAGGCAGCGGACATTGAGCTTTTGGCTGGGCACTGGCTCGAAACATAGGGGGAATTAACTAGCTGTGATACCTTACTCTATTTCAGGATAAAATATGTTATAGCCTGTGATTGTTGCTGAGTCACGACGTAACTCTCGGCATACTTATCCACAGAGCCACCAAAGAGGCCGGCTGGAGACACTGGAGCATCTAACAGAGCGGATGTTTCCTAGTCACACATGTCCGTGAGGGTTAGCCAGAACGATCCAGAACTACCAGGTTGCCCACTGACTTACCAATGGCCTGTGCAGACTTTCATGGCACGCAGCGCTAAGTCAGTAGCGGTGTGAAACTCTTTGAATGTCTCTGGATCGTAGCCTTGCTTATGCATTTGCTTGAGGAGCTTGGCTTGAAAGACCAGGAGCACCGCCTGAACCAGCTTGCCTCACTGATGAGTATGCTCTTCCAGCCAGTGCGGACGTCAGTCGACAGGGCTTGGAAGGAAGAATTTGGCATGATTTCCACGCCATGCTACTCACTGGGCAGAGGTGTACCGCTTCCACCTCCTACACAGGGTATAGTTGCGCATAACCATTTTCTACCCCGTGATCCACATCAGAGTGGATGTAATCCCTGCGCGGGTGACCTGAATAGGGCACACGCCAGGATTTTGATGGTTTATTATGAACTTCAGGAAAGAACGGTGCAGCTCTATGAGACGCGGTCGCCTGACACCATCCAGACTGCAGGAACCATTCATTAAGGTGAGCTTTTTAGGTTCCTCTGGAGGAGACCACTCGATATCTAGCCCTTCGACCACCGTTGAAAGGACGCAAAGCATTTCCTTGTCAGTGCCGCGTACATGTCCGTCGCCCTCGTTGGTGGAAGGGACAGTAGTGTCATCCACTGACCACTCACCTGATG
>JAVLUX010000099.1:6355000-6362500 GCA_032164185.1 Moxostoma hubbsi
ATCCTGGAAGGAAGAGTAGCAATAGTCCAATACCCGGTCCCCTTGTGTGTTGAAGCTGATGTGTTAGTACTATTTCGGTGCTATTGACTTGAAGTTGGTATTGTTAAAGTCCCCAGTCACAATGAGCATGGCCTCAGGATGTGTGGTTTCCTGCTCACTTGTACTCCCATACAGTTCCTTGAGTGCCCGGTCTGTGGCGGCTTGTGGGGGGATGTACACAGCTGTGATAATGACCGCTGTGAATTCCCTCGGTAGCCAGAATGGTCGACACAGAAGCATGAGATATTCCAGAGCAGGAGAGCAGAAAGACTTGATAAAATGTACGTTCCTCTGATCACACCATGATTTGTTGATCATAAACATACACCTCCACCTCTGCTTTTACCTGAGAGGTCTTTCATTCTGTCCGCTCAGTGCACATTGAATGTGGGTTCAATGGCTGAGTCTGGAATCTCTGCAGACATCCAAGTTTCTATAAGGCAGATAATGCAGTAGTCCCTTGTCTCTCGTTGGAAAGAGATCCACACTCTCAGCTCACAGAGCTTGTTATCCAGAGTATACTGCGTTGGGGGGGCTCCATTTGCACAATGTCTTAGTCTGATGAGAATGCCGGCTCTCCTTCTCCAGTTGTGTTTCTGCAGCTGGGCTGCCCAGACAAAGAGCTTCGCTGTTGTGTTTGTAAACAGTGGGTCGGCATTGAGGTATTTAAAGTCTTTTTTTCGGTGTGCTATTGCAGAAACAACTTTCAAAAGTCTTTGTCTATCGTAGACAATAAGGCAGATGACATTCAAGACAAAAAAACATAAGAATTGTAGAAAAACAAACAAAAAACTGCAACATTGGGTCGGAGCTCGCAACGCAGCAGCCGTACTCAGCGGCACCTTGAGTATATATGTATCTGTAAAGAGATTATTGGAAAGGAGGAGGAGACAACCGGCTTGAGAATATAAATAATATTTTAATAAGAAACTTAAACAAAAAGACAAACACACAAACACACAGGTGTCAGACAGCATAAATCTCTGTCGCACTGCCGTCTTCGGTCGGCCCTTAATAAAAATCGGGCTAATTAGCCTGATTAGGGTCCGGGTGAGCAGAATCACGACCCGGCCCCACCCTATGCCCTGCCACATTCCTCCCTCGTTCTCTCAGGCCGGGGAGCCCCCAGCATGACGTACACCCCCCCCCCCCCTTCCCTGGGGAGGGGCGTGCCTTCTGCCCCATCTGCCGGCAGGTCATCCCCATCTACCTGGATGAGGAAGGGGACAAGGGGAGTGAAACAAAAGTGAGATCTACTTACCGGTTCTCCAATATGCCATAACTTGGTACTCGGGCACTCCTCCACCTTCTTATGGATGACAGCCACGCTTCACAAAGAGGATCGGAGGCCCCTGGTGGATGGAACGCCCGCTCCAGGCAGTCGGCCAGGAGCCCTTCCTCCCCTTGCGGTCGGCGGCCAGCTGCCGTACCTCCGCTCTCAGGCGGCCAGGCTCCTCCGTCCCCCGGTGAATGGCAGCGACTGCTCCGTTGGGGTGGATGATAGCGGCAAGGACTCTACTATGGCATATCCCTCCTCCTTATAAATAATAGTTTAATATAAAACTGAACCAAAAAGACAAACACACACAAAGGTGTCGGACAGCTGTCCATACATTTATCCCTCTTGAGGGCTTAATTTGCCTGATTAGGGGCCGGGTGTGCAGAATCACAACCCGGTCCTGCCCTCTGTCCTGCCACAGTATCTTTATGTATATAACTGCAATGTTTGCCTCTGAAGAGAGAGGTTTGTCTCTCAAGACAGTATGTACAATTGTTTAACATACAATTGAGCTCAACCCTTAAAACAGAAACCTAAAAACAGTGACAATCAACAAACCCTTATTAAGTGAAAAGATGAGCTCCTAAAATCACCACACAACAAATGACTAACAGTGGCAACCCCCCCAACAACTATAACAGCACAAATAAACTCAGCAAACAGCAAAAAAAATAAGCATATAACACTAACTGCATAATTTATTAATGTTGCAACGCATGCTGGAAACTCACAAATCAGCAAAATTGTTCAATAAGAAATTGTTTATTCAGACAAGTCTGTTAGACTAGTTGGGACAGCATTTGAGTGAATATTGTTGGTCTTGTTGTTGTTTTTATGTAAATGCAAATTGTTTCACATTTTATAGTTTCTGTAACTCAAAAACCCCCATAAGCTGGATAAAACATAATTTAACTTATGTTTTACAGTAACTCTGCAACATTCAGCCTCTGTGGACATTGTTTAGTTAAAGTGAAAACAAAAAAGTGCCTATAACTCCATACGTATTAAATATATCATATTAACCTATACAAAAATTGTATTTGGGGAAAAAAGAAATAGCTGATTTTTTTGTGGGGACAAAAAAAAAAACCTTTTCCCTGACCAGGTAATATTCTGCTCTTACATTTGAGTTGAGTTTAATCTGATTCCTTATAATGAGACACACACATACAGATGATTTCATTAATCGCTGGACTGCACATTATCACGTGGCACTCTTTGACACGCAGCAGTCTTGACGTGCATCGCAGAACAGCGAGGTCATGTGTGCTTGTGTGGACAGAGGAATCGTGCATCAGCAACTTTATGATCATGTGAGTGCTGTCAAGACACACACACACACACACACACACACACACACACACACACACACACACACACACACACACACTCACAAACACACACACACATTTACACTCAATCTCACACACACACTCATAAACACACACACACACACACACACACACACACACACACACACACACACACACACACACACACAAACACACACACACATTTACACTCAATCTCACACACACACTCATAAACACACACACACACACTCACAAACACACACACTATCTCTAATGAACATGTCTTTGAATCACTGCATTTTTGGCTACTGAAGGCCCTTGTTGAAACATTCACTTTTTCATACAGAAGAACATGTGCATTACAGGAGAGCATCAGCAGAATCACACCATTATAGTAGTATATTGATATCTAGATTGCAATTTAATAATATTGGGATTCAACACTGTGATTTTGTCTGTGAATCTTTCACTCATTTATTTCTCATTCAACCTCATTAAACTCATTAGAACATCCTGATTTACTTAATTTTAGGATGATTTCACACTTGGTTCAATTCCTTGGACCAAACATGAGTTTGCCCCCAAAAGTGCTATTGTGAAAGCTTCCTAAAAGTCATAGAAGAATCATAGAACTTTGTGGCAGTGGGTGCGTGGTCGAGCGTTCATCCAGAGAGAGATAAAGTGCACACACCTGAGTGCTATAATGTCTAACACCTGTTTCTGATTGCAATAAGCACTGAGAAGATGATCATGAGATCCTGGATCTGTTTCAGAGGACGGCTGAGATTTGGGGATGGCCGTGTGCTCAGTGGGCGGCCAGACTCATCCCACTGTTGTCCGGGGAAGCTCAACTCGTGGCTTAACAACTGCTGCCGGCAAGTCATCCTGCAGTGGGTCGGTCACAGCCCTGAGCAATACTGACAACTCTTTCGGTCGATGAAGATGGATGGGCACAGTTGCCCGTTTGCCTTCACTCAACAGCTCCGGGATGCCTGCCGGAAGTGGATTCGCTGGAGGAGGCCATCTAACGGGCGGAGGACCATATGACAGTGTATCAGAGCTATACGGGCTATACGGGCTGCAACCTGACCACTATACACTAATGTTTGGTTCAAGACAAGGCTTTGGGCACAAGCAAAAGGTTGAGAAGTGTGCATGGGATATTCACAGTTACCTGTAGTGACAATTGTTATTATATTTTGGGGACAAAAGCATAGAGTGAAGGCGACGGGTAGTTCCCGTCTCACCCATCCACTAATTTTGGAAAGGAATTGGCCAGAATTTAAAAACGTACTAAAGGGAATAAGTGTGGATGGGTCCTGAGAGAAAGTTGTTAAATGTCAAATGTGCGATGCCTTAGCAGGGGTGGCAGAGTCGGGGCAGTCCTCATCAGCTCCATGTCAGGATGATGTAAGGGAGATGGAGGCTTCAGCCCCTCCCGTCCTAAGAGGATTTTCCAAAAGGGATTTCCCTAGAGCAGTCAAGAGACGAAACCCTTCGGGAAGCCCTTGACCAAGTGAAAGTTATTGATGGTCAACAACACCAACAAAACATTGCACTTTCATATCCATATTTCGCTATTATAAACAAATGGTTGTATTGAGTGGTGTGAGATGCACAGGCAAAAGGGGATACAGCCCAGTTGTTAATATCACAGAGCCGTCAGGAAATGTTATTCCAGATGGCTCATTATTATCTGATGTCAGGTCACTTAGGGCAGGAAAAGACACTGAACTAACTAATGGCCCGTTTCTATTGGCCGGGCAATTGTGGGGATGTTTGCAGGTGGTGTGCGGCATGCCATGAATGTCAGCCAGTGAACCTGCTGGCTACGAACACTATGCAAACTGTATGAATTATTGGGTATTAAATCGATTTGTACCAGTGTTTACCATCCACAAACAGGCGGGTTGGTGGAACAATTTAATAAAACCCTGGAAAATACAATTCTTATGTTCATGCATGAGGATGCTAGAAATTGGGATAAATGGCTCAAACCCCTGTTATTTGCAGTTCGAGAGGTCCCACAAGCCTCCACATGGTTTTCTTCATTTGAGCTGCTCTATGGCCAGTGGCCACACGGCGTGCTCAACATCATACAGGAAACTTGGGAGGAGGAACCTTCAAACAGTAAAAATCATAATCATTATGTTTTTGATCTTAGACCAAAACTCCACACTTTGGGTCAACTAACACAGGAGAATTTTCTGCAAGGAGCGTCAAAGCTGACTATATAACTATATATGACTATATAATAGGGTACGCTGCAATGGGAATTTGCACCGGGAGATAAAGTGCTCATATTACTCTCTACATCGAGCTCCAAATTACATGAAAAGTGGCAAGGGCCCTTTGAGGTCACACAACAAGTGAGAGATCTCAATTATGAGGTAAAATGATCAGATAGAGGTGATGCACATCAAATACACTATCTCAACCACCTGAAATTATGGAGGCAGTCCCTGTGATGTTGACAATGGTATTTCCAGCGAGTGTAGAGCTCGGAGCAGAGGTGAACGTAAAAGCCAATCATGTTGCCACCGCCACTTGTGGTGACCACCACACACCATATCAAGTCACAGAGGTTGCCAAGTTGCAGAAAGAATTTGCAGATGTGTTTTCTCCTCTGCCAGGTCTCATCATATGCCGTTGCCTATCTGGATGATATCATTAATGAATGGCAGCAGCACCTGCAGCATCTGATGGCTGTTCAGAGGTCGCTGCGATGGGCAGGAGCAAACCCCAAGAATTGCCAGTTGGATGGGTGGAGGTACGGTATCTGGGGTTCCACTAGGGCCATGGGCAGGTGGGTCCCCAATTTGATAAAACTGTGGTGATTGCAACCTGCCCGAGACCTAAGACAAAATGGAGCTGAGACAGTTCCTGGGCCTAATTATACTGACATCACCAGCCTGCTGACAGATCTCACTAAAAAAGGGAGCTCCAGACACACTCCAGTGGATGGAGCAACAACAAGTGTTTACTTGTGGACTTTGTGGTGGACCGCTTTTACATTCAACCAATTCCTCTCTCTCTTTCATTTTACAGACGGATGCTTCAGACAGGGAGCTGGAGACAGTGCTCTCACAGGTGGTGGAGGGGGAAGAAACGCCTGGTGCTGTACATTAGTCGCAAGCTCTCACTGAGGGTGACTTAAGTATAGCACTACTGAAAAAGAGTGTCTTGCCATCAAGTGGGCTCTCCTCACTCTCCGGCACTACCTGTTGAGGTGGGCCTTCACCCTCTGTTCAGATCATACCACATTCCAATGGCTCCACCGCATGAAAGATACCAATGTGTGGATCACCCGTTGGTATCTCGCTCTTTAGCCGTTTAGGTTCAAGCTTGTCCTGGGGTGCAGATGCCTGAGTCGGGTGGTGGTGATATGTGGCAGCGGGGTGTCATCTGGAGAGATAGAAAGCATAAAGGGTGCACGCACCTGAGCGCTATAATGTCTAACGGCTGTTTCTGATTGCAGTAAGCACTGGGGAGAGCAAGAAAAAGGGAGAGCTAACCATCAGAAAGAGAAGAGACACAACACAGAAGAGACTGTGTTGAGATTGATCTAAAAAGTGTTATGCTGAAAAGATATTTTAGTTTGTTTATTAAAGTCAAACTGACCAAGTTTCCTGTGTCGTCCTTTCCCTCCCATCATTGAAACATAACAAGCATATAAAAAATAAATAAATAAAAATAATAAAAAAAAGCAAAATCTGAGATATTCCATTTTAAAAATGCAGAATTAAAACACCAAATAAAGCAAATGCAAATGAAGTTTTCAAAATGTGCATACTAACTTAGTGCTCACTTAAGGTGGACATTTGCAGAATATACTCCTACAGAATTTATATATGATTATACTACAGTTAGTTCCAGTCCTCAAATCTGATTGGACGAGAGACGTTCCATGAGCACTTGGACGTTTGTACTCATGGCATTTTAATCTAAAGTGTAAGAGCAGTGCAGATGTGTATAAGAGCTACATTTTGTGTCTTTTCATTTATCCCTGTGACATTAAAGATTTGAGCCAGCAGGTGGGGCCAAAAGATTTTTCATCAGCATTGTCTCTATCATGGATATCACTCGGATTACTACTACACTACAGCTGGGAAATACAGTTCAATTAACAGGGCCATGCAACACTCTTGCTCGAATAATATTGCTTTAATATAAATGTGCATCACTCGTACGGAAAGATACCACATGTATCCCATATAATGTAGAGATCAACCAATCAACAAAAATTAAGCATAATTTTTAGCACACCTCCTGTCCAATGCTTTATTTAAGAAAGGAAATGATGGTGAACACATTTGGTTACTCGTTCCATATTTATTTATGCACTACAAATGAGTGATAGATGTCAATAAGCTATAAAATGATTTGCTCATTTCATTCCAAAGACAATGTTTTCTTTTTTTGTGATTTACAAAAGTAATTTTTGTATTAAAATCATGGTAAGCTTTAGGTTTGTGGTTTAAATTAATCACATTGTTTTGATTCTATTTCTCTCTGGGAGTAAAAGTTGTATGCTTATGTGCAAGCTGAATCATCTCATACACTATAAATAAGATGTGTTTATCTGCATCTGCTGCTACTGAACACATGCCTGCATTCTGTCTGTGTACAGTATCAAAGAGTCATGCGCATCTGCTTGTATGAAGATCAACCGTGAGTGTTATATAGTGTCCAAGTCTCGTTCAGTATCTGTCGTGATGTTCCTCATTTCTCAAACCTTCAGAGTCTCACATTCTGCTTTTGTTCTGTCATTACAAAGAAGCTGAATCAATGTGTCTGGGGCGAGACATTAATGCCCAATCGATGCGCCATGCCACACTCATTTTTCCTCATCCTCAAATCCCTCTTGAG
>JAVLUX010000099.1:6370000-6380000 GCA_032164185.1 Moxostoma hubbsi
CAGACATTTCCTCCTCATGCACAGGTGAACAGTCACCCTTCACCCCTGTCTCTCTCGCTGTTTCTTCAGAGTCTGTCATGACGAATGATCAACACCTTTCCCCTGGTGGTTCATCTGATTGTTTTGAGCTTTGTTCATTTGACTTGCAGTAAAATACTCTCACAGAAGTATTTGCTATACGTACATTTTTACAGAATGTATGTCATTGTGTGTACAGTATCACAGCAGTTTCCTGGTGACATGAACACTAGAGGTGCTACAACAACCACGACTTTTATTCACTTTCACACACATTACGAGTAAAACGGCAGATTATCAGTGCATAAACACTTACTTTCACTCTGTTCCTCGCACAGGGCTATCTTACGACATCTAAACACTTTTACTATAGCGCATGACTCATTTTAACACAATCAACTACATTTACAAGCTTGTTCGCGTGTGATCAGATTGAGCTCGACTGATAGAGCGTAAAGGTAAAGGAGCGGGATACGAGTCCTGAAGAGCACGCCAATCCACGTGTGAAGTGTCATAGAAACACCACTAAGTTACATGCTCGCATGTGCATTTTCTGACATTATCAGATTATATGATTATAAAAAATTATGATAATAAACTCATCTGTTTGGGAGAACATTTCACTCGCTTTCAGCGCCTCACAGTGGACATTTCACCTCAGAACTGCTGCGATACGTGTCATAAACCATGTAAAAATGCTGCCACGGTCACGTAATTATCATGAGATCAGGTTGGGTTTTCATCTACAGTCCTGTGCAATCACAGTGACTATCTGAGGTTTATAGTCTCTATGGCTGCTGTGCAGTGTTCAACATAGTAGCTGGTGAACAGCTGTTTCACATCATATCTGATACTATATGGAGTATTTTACCCTGACTGGAACACCAAACTAGGCATTTCGCGTCAATGCACAAAATCGCTTTTAGAAAAACACTATACAATACACACAACTGCATGCACATCAAGTGTTTTAATGCATTAAACATAGAGGCATTAAGGGAAAATGACCATTTCCTCCAAAGACAGATGAAACCCACAGTATCAGCTCGTTTTACACAGCAGCGTCAGATGAGCTTTTATTAGAGATGTTCTCTCGCTCCTCACAGGACTGAATTTAGCGGAAGCACAGTGGATCGCTGATGACTGCTCAACGCCTCTGCTAATGGAGACTGACTTGATAAACGCTGTAATTCATCATCATCAATTTCCGTGCTTGCGCTACGCAGATTAATCGGGTGCTGCTAGCATGGGGCCTGTCCTAAATGATTAATGCTCATAAACAACACTACATCAACATTAACGCTGATTGCTAAGTTCAGATCGTTCAGCGTTTCCCATGATAGTGCGCGTGATGGGTGATAGCAACGCTAGCGCTCCCCACGCTACGCTTTGAGCCGAGTGCGTCCAACCATTAGTGTCTTGCGGCAGAGGAGAAACACGTGGGATGCTAATGAGATGCTCTCGGGATAAAATGCTAATGAGCATGAATGTGGAATAGTATTGAGCTCATTGAAATGAGCTGCAAGGGCTCTAGCTTTACTGAGCTATCGATTAGCTTAGCTTTGAGCAGAACGCCTTGAGGAGAGTCAGGTGCAAACACACCGGTAGCTTGCTAAAGTAAAAGAGGTGAAAGTCAGTTAATGCACGAGGTTAAAGCATAAATCCATCGCCAGGTCAACTGTTATTGAGTCGACACACGCAAGGGAATGCTGTTGGCAGTAATTCTGTTTCTGACACAAATGAATTATAGACCATGTAAACAAAGAAAGAAAGAAAGAAAGAAAGAAAGAAAGACAGACAGAAAATGTCAGACTGGTTAGGCTAGCTGGTTTTAATGGGGTACTTATAGGCAGGCCAGTCAGGAAGACCAGCTAACACCAGTAAATCATATTAGGCTGATTTAAGCTGTATAAGTATAGTAATCATAAAAATAAATAAATAAATAATAATATGTAATAATCTAATAAGTAGTAGTAGTATTTGTTTATTTTCAACAGGGGAGAAAATATTTATTTCCTTCCATCTCAATAAATAATTAAATCAAATCAAATAAAAAACACATGCATACATAAAAAAAGATGGATAGCTAGTCTCCCAGCATGGCTAAAAACAGGCTGGTCTGGTTTGATGGTTTTTGAGGGAATTTGAACACTTTATCTGGCCAACCAGTTACAAAACTGCTTAGGCAGACTGGAAGATTAGATAAATCATCTTAAACCAGCTAAGACCAGCAAGCAACCTTGCACTGGTTTAATATGGATTTTTCAGCAGGGGTATGGGGTGGAACATATGGAAGAGTCTGTCCCTTTTCTTTAATAGCCAATTGCCTATAGCTCACTTTATAGCCAAGAACATGATTTGAAATGGCCATTTCCTCTAGACTGTTGCATTACCCTCAGAGTGCATTTGATTGGACAAAAAAACAAACAAAAAAAGTATACGTCCATGAGTGCAAGATGACATCATTGATATTTTTGGTCATTTTTCCTGGAGTTACAGCCACAAAACTTAGAATTTAATTTCTTGAGTGTAAAAATCCTATTAAAATGTACTTTTACTCTTCTTCTGTCTACAAAGTTTGTCAGATGTTGAGATTGTGAAACTGGCAGGGATGTCTTTGATGGTCTTAACTCTAACAACAGAAGCCAGGTCGTCAATGAATGCAAGATTAATGTTCGCTCTTTTCTGAAGGCCTCTCAACACCATCTTTGTTCTCACAGCCTTGAAACAGAAAATATCTGGCGGGTTCCAAAAGTAACACAAAATCAAAGAGTAAGGTTGTACAGATTGAAGCAAGAAAGATGTAAGACGAGGGCCAAAGACTAACAGACAAATCAAACCTTGCACAAGGCTGCCAGACATCTGTCTAGAGCTCTTTCGAAGATCTCTTCATCTGATGTACAGACATAAAAACTTGCTCAATTTGAATATCGTACAAAATCAGTTAATTAACATTATGACCAACAAAACAAGATTCATCAGTGTCATTTCCTGTACGGGGCAATAAAGCAGGATATTCTACAGGGACACTGTGGCCCACATCCACACACGGGTGTTTTCAGAAGTACTGTGTGCCCTTCAACGAGTGCGAACATCGCTAGTGGAATGAGACAGACACACACACACACACACACAGAACACTTTACAGTGAGGTGAAAAATACCTCTTAAACTTGATCTGACCTCATTAATATTGCAGAGGTACTGAGGGTATTTAAATCAGGGACAACACTGAGACTGGTGATCAGGTTTATCTCACTGTGACCCACACACACACTGGACTGGTGAGAACACGAGTGTACAGGGACCCAAATAACCTAACACCAACACTACACCTACACTCATGAAACACTGAATACTGAACCAAACATGTTCTCACCCCTTCCCGGTCACACAAACCTCATAGAACACCATATCGAAACAAACCCAGGAGTAGAGGTATGCCGTCATCCCTAAAATTTAAAGGCCATGCTCGACATGGGGGTAATAGAAGAGTCCCACAGTGCCTGGGGCAGCCCGGTGGTGCTGGTTCCGAAGAGAGACAGCTCAGTCCAGGTCTGTGTGGATTATAGAATGGTCAACGCGATTAATGGTCTGCTCGATTGGTTGGGTGCGGCTCGCTTTTATTTGACACTGGATTTGACAAATGATTATTTGTAGATCCACTTAACACCAATGTCCCGTGAGAAAACAGACTTCTCCACTCCCTTTGATTTACACCAATTTGTGACCCTTCCGTTCAGTTTGTTTGGGGCCCTGACCACGTTTCAGTGCCTCATGGACTGAATCCTCAGACCACACTCTGCTTATGCTATTGCCTATCTGGATGATATCATTATATACTGTAATGAATGGCAAGGGCACATGCAGCATCTGAGGGTGGATTTGAGGTCACTGCACTGTGAGGGACTCATGGCAAACCCCAAGAAAAGTGCAACTGGATTGGTGTAAGTACGGTCTCTGGGTTTCTAATTGGACTACGGACAGGTGCGTCCCCAAATTGATAAGACCACAGAGATTGTGGCCTGCCTGAAACCTGAGACCAAAAAGTAAGACAGTTCCAGGTGTTGGCTATTATAGAAGGCTTTTGTGCAGGTGAAAGCTGCACTTTGTGACGGGCCATTGCAACACTTTTGTTTTACAGACTGACATGTCAGACAGGGGCTGGGAGATGTGTTGTCCCAGGTGGTCAAGGGGGAGTATCATTTGGTGCTGTACATCAGCCAGGAGCTTTCGGTGAGAGATGCAAGGTACAGCACTATTGAGAAGGAGTGTTTGTTTGACAAGAAAGTCACTTTGGATAGACGTGTCCACTAAACCACTGTTTACTAAAGTTGGTAAAAGGTGACTTTGGATAGAAGTGTCCACTAAACCACTGTTTACTAAATTTGGTAAAAGGTCACTTTGGATAGAAGTGTCCACTAAACCACTGTTTACTAAAGTTGGTAAAAGGTGACTTTGGATAGAAGTGTCCACTAAACCACTGTTTACTAAAGTTGGTAAAAGGTCACTTTGGATAGAAGTGTCCACTAAACCACTGTTTACTAAAGTTGGTAAAAGGTCACTTTGGATAGAAGTGTCCACTAAACCACTGTTTACTAAAGTTGGTAAAAGGTCACTTTGGATAGAAGTGTCCACTAAACCACTATTTACTAAAGTTCCAGACTATAAAACAGTTCCAGTGACTCATAGGATAACTGAAACAAACTCCTCATTAACGTGAGTTAAACATCTTAATTTATCAATGTACAGTTAATGTGTGGATTATGTTAACAAAGAGAGAATGAGCGCTGTTGGAAGGTTAGATCAAAATCTCCTTGTTGTGTGTGTGTTCTTGAGCTAACAATCTCAGTGAAGCATCACAGATGACAACTGAAGAAACTGTACACATGCACACACACATTTTATTGTCAAGATGTCACACACTTCTACAGAATTTTGTTCTCTTCCTTTCTGTTTGCCGTCATTGCTGACAGTTTACAAATGATGCAAACCTCAGAAACGCTGTCTGTCTCTACAGGGAAACCTCATTATTATGTTATTGAAATTATCTTGAGCTGAGTTATATTCTATAAAGCTCACCATGGAGTGTGGAGATAGATTGATAATTATTTAATTATTCCTGGAGGGTAAATTCAGTCCTATTTTAGATCTGTTCGACTTTTATTAGTCCGACTAATGAACATGAATTGAGCTGAAATCACGAGCGGTCATTATATAGCTCCACTCTGATTGACACTGCAGTTAACAGCCTCATTTGATCGAACAGCATCTGTCAACTGCCTTTAAACTCTATTCTCTATGAGGGTGTGTTCCATTCAGAAGTGATCCTCTCTATGCCCCATTCACATTTGATGACTGTTCCATCCACTGTGAGAGCTGCAACAGCTTGTACAACAACTTGTCATTGGGGCAGGACCCTCAGGTACACCCTGGTATCTTCTTTACACCTTAAGGTACTAACATGTACCCACTGGATATAGATAAGGTACAAATACCTATTTACATGTAGATGGTACAGTGAATGTACCTTGTTTTACCCCTAAAGGTAACATTTTTGCAATATTTTTTCACATTTTGTCCATTACTCCCAATGTATACGATGCATGCAAAACATTTTTGATTTCCACCAGAATGCGTGGGACCTTTAAATGGCCATCTACAATACCAAAGGAATTGCTATATACCACACATGTCTGGTTAGCATTTTTATAACCCAGAACTGTCAAAACAAAATGTCTAACACATACCTTCTAGCAGTTCTTAGAGTTGAGAATGCCAAACCAATGTCTCTATGTACAGTATACAGGAAAACTGTAAATCATATTTAAATAGCTTACACATACTGCCCTGTATTTCTTTAAGTGTGCATGATTGCTTAAACTTCACAAGAAAAGTGCTAGTTCAATTTCTGTTTGGCTTATGAGGAAGTGGAGCTTGTTAAAGTTCATGCAGTTGGATGACTCGGCTTAAGCAAGACTAATTGCAGGTGCTGACGGTTCAGTTCTGGAGTTCACCATTAACACTGCTCTCTCCAACATCTAACACAAGCCCTGCAACATAACATAAGGTGAGAGCTATTGGCAATCCTTTCTCGTGTGTCAGAGTGTATCATCTTTCACATTACCCCCTTCTCACTACTGCCCTCTGCCATCTTCAACTCCCAGAACAATTAGAGCAGTGCGGACAGATCACGCCTTCGATTTCCAATACTGCAGCAGCGCATGAACCCTGCTCGGATTTCCCGTGGAGCCGGATGGCACTCGTCCAGGATATGCTTACCAAACATCTGAGACAGCATCAAGATTTCCACAGCAATACTGAAATATCTTGCAAAATTCATTTTCTTCTCAATCTGTGGTCATAAATGAGTTCTGAATTTCTCTTGTGGAAAGAATACCATCATTTTTTCTCTAATCTCTAATTCAGTCATGTAGCATTTACAAACTATTATATATATATATATATATATATATATATATATATATATATATATATATATATATATATATATTTAGGTAGTAGGAATGCCCTAAATCCCACACAGCATGTGTACGTAGTATAGGATAGGTACCGGATGGGTGGGTGGGTATGTACGTATGTATGTATCTATCTATCTATCTATCTATCTATCTATCTATCTATCTATCTATCTATCTATCTATCTATCTATCTATCTATCTATCTATCTATCTATCTATCTATCTATCTGTCTGTCTGTCTGTCTATCGATCTTGTCTGTCTGTCTGTTTATCTATTTGTCTGTATGTTCATCTATCTAGTTGTGTGACTGAATGTCTGTCTTTCTATTTGTCAGTCAGCACTATTGTGTCCTTGAGTAAGACACTTAGCTCCGGGGGATTGTCCCTGTAATAAGTGCACTGTGAGTTGCTTTGGATAAAAGTGTCTGCCAAACGTACAACTGTAAATTTAAATGTTTGTTCTCTCTGTCAGGTGGTTTGAATAGGCCATAAACACTAGAGTGGGACAAAATGCTGCTGTTTACTCTAACTGTGTGTGTGTGTGTGTGTGTGTGTGTGTGTGTGAGAGAGAGAGAGAGAGAGAGAGAGAGAGAGAGACAGAGAGAGAAAGTGTGTGTGAGAGAGACAGAAAGAGAGAGAGTGTGTGTGTGTGTGTGTGTGTGTGTGTGTGTGTGTGAGAGAGACAGAGAAAGTGTGTGTGAGAGAGACAGAAAGAGATTGTGTGTGTGTGTGTGTGTGTGTGTGTGTGTGTGAGAGAGAGAGAGAGACAGAGAGAGAAAAAGTGTGTGTGTGAGAGAGAGAGAGACAGAAAGAGAGAGTGTGTGTGTGTGTGTGAGAGAGAGAGAGAGAGACAGAAAGAGTGTGTGTTTGTGTGAGTGTGTGTGTGTGAGAGAGAGAGAGAGACAGAAAGAGAGTGTGTGTGTGTGTGTGTGTGTGTGTGTGTGTGTGTGTGTGTGTGTGTGAGAGAGAGAGACAGAAAGAGAGTGTGTGTGTGTGTGAGAGAGAGAGAGAGAGAGACAGAAAGAGAGTGTGTGTGTGTGTGTGTGTGTGTGTGTGTGTGTGTGTGTGTGTGTGTGTGTGTGACAGGGAGAGAGAGAGATCTGCTCTTGGGAATGATACTACGCACTCGACACTCGAGCTAATCTCTGCTTCATCCACCCATGATGACAAAACACACAATCCTCAAGAGAACTTGACTCAGCAAGACTAGCGTGTGTGTGTGTGTGTGTGTGTGTGTGTGTGTGTGTGTTCACAGTACCATGTTTGTTCTAATGGAAACCCCGATGGACATTAATAATGAGCTGTGTCTAATTTCAGCACAAACAAACACAACAGATCATTCCAGACAAACATCACACAACATTCTCTCTAGAAGCTCACAATCTGCTAGAGAAAACCAGCATCCAAAACTCATCCTAGGTGAAATTCCTCAAAGACTTATCAGAGCGATCACATTAACAGGTTTGAGAGATGTCAGAAAGCAAAAGAGCCCTCTTCTATGTGTTCTGAGAGAATAATCTCACCCCGCTTGTCTCTCTGTTCACATGTTTGAAAGAATTTCATGTGCTCAGCTGCCTGCAGCGTGTTTCATGTGAAACACATTCATCATTTCAGACAGTTAAATAGCAAACTCTACATCTCTGCTCCCTCAATCACAACAAATGAGCCATCCAGAGATCATGTGTAGTGTGTCTGAATACATCGGGTTGACATTGAAAGTTCTGGTATCTGTTGACTTTCATTATTATAAGAAAAGCATGTCCATGAGCGTTTCTTATATCAACATTGAGATTACACTTACAATGTATATGAGTATAAGGCACAGTATCTTATGTGCTGTTGGTTTCATCATTCATTTATACAGGTTCATTTTAATTTCTGCATTTGGCAGACGCTTTTTATCCAAAACGACTTACAGTGCACTTATTACAGGGACAATCCCCCCGGAGCAACCTGGAGTTAAGTGTCTTACTCAAGGACACAATGGTGGTGACTCTGAGGATCAAACCAGCAACCTTCTGATTAACAGTTCAGTGCTTTAGCCCTCTACGCCACCACCACTCCATGTCCAGGTTCATCTGAAATGATCCAGCACACACAACATCTCTCAATTTATATTAGCTCACAAAAGCTGCATGCGTAACATAATTAACACAATGCTGTTTGAGGAGCCATAACATTGCTTTAAAAGTGCAGGCTTTAATTTACCTGCTTTGTCCACCAAATCAGGTCATGTGGTGTAACCCTGATTGATGCACAGAGCCATTTTGTTGAATCTGGACAAGAGGAATTTGACAATAACTCTTTATCAACCCACTGGCCAGTCAGATGCAAAAACACTTCTATTTCATCAAAGTTAAGGAGTACAGAAAGAGAAATCATCTTTACCAATAGTATGTCATATAATATTTACTGTATTCACTACATGTTTTGAAGTGTCTCTGTGTCAGTGTTGAATGTGTTGATTGCTCATTGTACCGTTTTTAAAGTTTCACATTGATAATGCACATGTGACCTGTAAGAAGGCTCTGATACAGTTACAGTCCATGACTGTATATCCAGTATTCAAAACCACCGAGGAGACCTTCATTTCACCCACGAGAGCTGCCATACTGTATTCTGTGTGCAGACGCGGTCAGCAGCGTCCTAACTGAAGTTCACTGATTAGTCTACATACACAGAAATACAAACATCACTCCTCATGTGACACTCTCAAGTCATTCCAATAGCATGTTGCTATTCTACACACATCATACTGTACACAGCACAAAGATATTCAATCATTTTTTATTAACTTAGATAATGCTGTATAGTTTTAACAGAAATAAACACATTTATATCTCACTGCTGCAAAATCCTGGTAGACATTAAAGCTTGAGTATGTTCTGATTGACTGCGGTCATGTCACGTCACAGAGCTTTGAACAGACACATTACTTCGATCAGATCAGAAAGATGCTGCAACACATCTAGTTAGGACATGGTCATGGAGTTTGGACAAAATGAGGGAGCTTAGAAGGCAACCTAATGTTGCTGTCTACATTTTGTAGGGAAAAAACTCAGCATTGGCCAGAATAGAGACAATGTGTGTGTGTGTGTGTGTGTGTGTGTGTGTGTGTGTGTGTGTGTGTGAAGTGGGGATGGGTTGGGTTTAGGGGTTGTGTATGGTTCAGGGGTTGTGTTGGGTTTAGGGGTTGTGTTGGGTGTAGGGGTTGTGTTGGGTTTAGGGGTTGTGTTGGGTTTAGGGGTTGTGTTGGGTTTAGGGGTTGTGTTGGGTTTAGGGGTTGTGTTGGGTTTAGGGGATGTGTTGGGTTTAGGGGTTGTGTTGGGTTTAGGGGTTGTGTTGGGGTTAGGGTGTGTTGGGGTTAGGGTGTGTTGGGTTTAGGGGTTGTGTTGGGTTTAGGGGTTGTGTTGGGGTTAGGGTGTGTTGGGTTTAGGGGTTGTGTTGGGGTTAGGGTGTGTTGGGTTTAGGGGTTGTGTTGGGTTTAGGGGTTGTGTTGGG
>JAVLUX010000099.1:6385000-6407500 GCA_032164185.1 Moxostoma hubbsi
AAGAATAGTATGGTCTACTGTATCAAACGCAGTGTTCTCGTCAAGCTAAATTAAAATAGCTGATCTCCCAGAGTCCAAAGTGAGTCATCATTCACCTTCAGGAGTGCCCACTCAATGCTATGACGAGCTCTAAACCCAGACTGAAATTGTTTTCATCTAATAATGAGGAGATTTGAGCGCACACATTTTCCCCCAGACTTCAGATAAAAATGGAAGTCGAGAAATAGGCCGGAAATTATTAAAATGAGTATGATCCCGAAAATTCTTCTTAAGAAGAGGAACTCTGCATGCTTAAATCAAGAAGGAATGATGTCATCACTTAGGGAGCCATTCAAATTGGATAAAACACTAGGACCAACAGTGTCCATCACTACTATAAAGAGCCTTGACTTCAGCAGAGGAGGTTGTTAATTTAATCTGTCTATATCTACTATATATACTATATAATTTAACTCTAGGAGAGATATAGATTCAAACCGATCTAAATGTGCAGAGCAGATAACAGAATCAGAGGGCTCTTCAGAAATATCAGCGAAGCATGAGCGGAAAGCTCCAACCTTACTAGTAAAAAAGTCCAAAAAGCGTGTACAATTCTCAGAGGTAGCCTCAAGACAGGAGCCGACAACCGGAGAGAGTACTTTATTTATTGTGTTAAAAAGAATTCTAGGTTTGTGGGAGTTATTATAAATAATCTCAGACAGATACCTATTTTTAGCATCCTTAACAGAGCACTAATATGCAGATAAACAATTCCTTAAAATGTCCAAGGACACTTGAATCTTTTTTCCATTTACGCTGGAAACATGCCTGCCTGAGAGCACATATCCTGATTTAGCCAGGGCTGAGTCATATTGGTGGTAGCAATGGAATCAAAATTTCTGTGCAGATAGAATTAAATATAGTAGTTTTTCCTCTAAGTCTACATTTGACAGGGAATTGTGCATAACAATAGAAGCAGAGGAGATAGCATCAGAGAAAACCAATGCTGTACACAGCAGGACACATGGATGTTAAAATCACCAAGTATGATAATATTGTCCGCTGAGGGCAGAATCCTTATTGTAGTTTGGAAGCCTGTAAATAAAGGCACAGAGTACCAGACTGGGTAACTGAGCCTTAACCAATTGTACTTCACAACTAGTTCTGAAGAAAATTGAAGGGGATCCAGAAAGGGTCCAGTGATGTCATTTAGGTGTGCTAACACCAATCTATCAAATTACTTCATGAAGACAGATGTCAGAGCGACGGATCTGTAGTCATTAAGTCCTGTGATTTTGTGGTTCTTTAGGACGGGATGATGGTGGAGCATTTGAAGCAGCAGGGAGCTTCACACTGCTCCAGTGAACTTTTGAAGATCTATGTGAAGATGAGGGCCAGCTGGTCAGTACAGGATTTTAGACAAGTGGGCGAAACACCATCTGGGCCCTGTGATTTCATTGTCTTTTGTTTCTGGAAGAACCAGCACACATCCTCTTTACAGATCTTAAGTGTAGGTTGAGTAGCAGGAGGGGGAGGAGGGTGGTTGTAGGGGGTGTTGATGTTTGTGTGAAGTGAAGGTCAGCGATAGTGTGGGGTGTGAGACTGGGCTTTTCAAATCTATAGTAAACACATTTAGGTTGCCAGCCTGTTGATGGCGTCTTGTAGTTAGTAATGCAATTCAGGCCTCTGAAAGATTGTCTGGTATGTGCTGCTGAATGTCCATCCCTGGTAAAACTGATTGGAAAAAAGAATGACTAAACACAGGACAAAAAAACAAAAACAACAAAATAATTGGAGAGCTCCACACTGAGGCGGCCATCCGCAGCACCATCTTGTATTATGAGTCGCAAACGACATGAACAAATCAGTCATCATGAATGATGATCTGCTGCTGAACGAGAGGAGGAGCTGCATGTCGTTCGTTCATATCATCAATCTGGTTCAACAAAAAAAGTGGCTGGATAAATTATGAAAAAAAGTGAGTGATGAGCACACATTACAATGACATACCGATGATATTGAAACTAAGTTATTTTTTAGACTAGTATTGTTGTTCTTTTTTGTATAGCTTGATAAAAAGCCCAGATCAGCAGTTCACAATACGACACTCTGCAGTGCTGAAGCTCTTAGTAGACTTTTAAATCATGGCTAATTAGACTTGTTGACTGCTTTCAGTTCAGTGCAATTACTGATGATGTCAAATTTCAATTTGACATCATTAACAGGCGCAAAGGAGTAACTTAAAGATCTGGTCAGTGAAAGAATCAATTAACAAATCTGAACAAATCATTTTGGTGAACAGAATCAATAGAATCAAGTCACTAAAATTAATAAAATCACCACCACTACAACAAACACACTGGGTGTTTCTCAATTCTAAGGATGCAGAGAATGGTCCTGTGTTCTCATGAAGACCAGTAAGTCCAAGCTACCTAGACTACCTAGATTTTTGGGTTGTGACCCAGTAGCTGAGAAACCCTGCACAAGGTGGTACCATGATGAGTCTGATTGCCACTGAACAGTTTTCTGGTTCTGGTCTTCATAAGAATCAATGTAAAAACTACAGAAACAAGTGATACAGATGGAGAAAAACAACCATTTAAAGTGTTGGAGTAAAAATGATTTCAAGCTCAACTTGTTCAGTTATTGGCTGTTATGACAGCTGAAAATAGTTAACGATCTCAGTGTAACTAACTTCAGGCCATCGCTTCATGACAACTAACCAATCCATACATTTCAACAGCCTACAATTAGACTACTGAACTTTATCCATCCATCTATGCCAATCTAACTAAATGTCTGTCTGTCACTAATCTGAGTGGAGGTCAAGCTGCTTCTCGCGTGACACAAGTATGTAAACCTCCTCTGCATAAATATTCAAACGTAGATCCTTTATAAGCAGCTGTTTCCATGGATCGCGATACTGTTTCCACACAAAAGCAGTTAAAGCAGCGGCCTGAGCTAGGGGCTCGGTCTGAGGCATCTCCTCCACTCACCCATTTGCATTCAATCAGATTCAAACAACTCTCCTTGTTCACTGTTCCAAGATGGCACTGCAGTTGATGTATCCAAGCCAGCCAAATAAGGCATCTATGTGTGAATTTCGATGTCCTCTTCCGAGCACGCAAGAGGCAGTTTGAACTCCACCCTCGTCAACGAGCTGGCCGAAAGCAATCACTTTTACAAAAAATAGTTTTAAATATTGATATATTTCTTACACACACCTAGCGCTTTGCTTCAGAAGACATTAATTAACCCACTGGAGATGCATGGATTTTAATGATGGCTATATGTGCACACCCATTCACTTGCATTGTATGGACCTACAGAGCTGAAATATTCTTTAAAAAAAATCTTCATTTGTGCTCTGTAGAAGAAATAAAGTCATGCACATCTGTGATGGCATGAGGGTGAGTATATGATGAGAGAATTTTCATTTTTGGGTGAATTGTCCATTTAAGCTATATGATAACTATGATATGATCATGAGTATATCTCACAGCAATGATTTAAGGTGATGCACTGGGGTCAAGGACCGCTCTAATGTCACAGGATATCTTCATCGAGTATTGCCATACACTGCACAAAAAAGAAGTTACAGCACAGAATCATTTGTTGTTTATGCATTGGCAAGACTCAGATACAGTCATTCTCAGTATTTCTCTGTAACAGAAGCCCTGCAATCTAACAACGCAATGTAAAAGAGTGAATGTCTGTTTGTCTTCTTATTTTCCACCATGTCTTCACAGCGGCCTGCGAGTACAAAACGCATCCCTGACCTCTCGACTTCAAAATCTCAAACTCGCCATCTGTGTGAACAGATGCTCTTCTGGCTTTGTGCTGCTTGTGTTTAAGTCAGAATAATCTGCACCAGAACCTTGCAATCAATGCAAGAACAACCCGCATTAGAATCACATGCTATTGTGTCGATTCCTCACAATCACACGTTCTTGTGCTTAACGCTTTTTGTTGGAGTCAATCCTTAACAGCAGCTACAATTAACTGCACACAACCGTGCCAGTGATCTGCTGATCCCACCGACCACATGAGACGCAGGACAGAAAAAGACTAAATGTGGTAAGAATGTGTGTGTCCCTCATTTACTGACACACAGAGAGAAACTGGAGAGTGGGAGCTAATCAGATGCGCTCGAATGCGTTCAGGAAATGTCAATTAGAACGAGGAAGATCCTGATGAGAGGCAACTGGAGGAGACCATCACAGACACACAGTAACATAAAAACAATAAGAAGCAAGGAGAACTTTGTTTGACTTTTTTTTATTGAAACACTAACTCAAAGCCCTATTTTTGTTTTTTTACAATCATTAGAAATATTACATAAACCATTTTATTACACGGCTCTGTGGAATACTGGATTCTGATTGGTCAATGGCGCCATCTAGTGGTGTGATATTTCTCAGTAACAACCGCATATGGACATATATCAGTCCGCTCATCCGGGTATTGAGTCATCTCTCCTGCTTCTCACATCATTGTGAGATCTTTACAAGCTAATAATATCATTCCAATGCAAATCAATATTTCATGTGCAATTATTTATTTATTTGGTAAGTAGCTGTAATAAGCAGGATAATGTACAGTCAGCCAGTTGCTATCGCAAAATAAACCCCTTCAGACTGATACATGAGTCTCTGCTTCACATCGGAATCCTGATCATGGGTAGCCTCACCAACATGTGTGTGTTAGTGTCTCTGTGTGTGTGTGTGTAATTCTGTGTGTGTGATTGTGTGTGTGTGTTTGTGTGATTGTGTATGTGTGTGTGTGTGTGTGATTGTGTGTGTTTGTGAGTGTGTGTATGAATGTGTGTGTGTGTGATTGTGTGTTTGTGAGTGTGTATCTGTGTGTGTGTGTATGAGTGTGTGTGTTTGTGTTTATGAGTGTGTGTGTGTGATTGTGTGTTTGTGAGTGTGTATCTGTGTGCGTGTTTGTGAGTGTGTGTGTGTGTGTGTGTGTGTGTGTGTGTGTGTGTGTGTAATTGTGTGTGTGTGAGTGTGTGTGTAATTGTGTGTGTGTGATTGTGTGTGTGTGTGTGTGTATGATTGTGTGTCATTGTGTGTGTGATTGTGTGTGTTTGTCTGTGTGATTGTGTATGTGTGTGTTTGTGAGTGTGTGTATAAGTGTGTGTGTGTGATTGTGTGTGTTTGTGAGTGTGTGTATGAATGTGTGTGTGTGTGATTGTGTGTTTGTGAGTGTGTATCTGTGTGTGTGTGTGTGTGTGTGTGTGTATGAGTGTGTGTGTTTGTGAGTGTGTGTGTGTGTGTGTGTCTGAGTGTGTGTGTGTGTGTGTGTGTGTGATTGTGTGTGTGTGTGTGAGTGAGTGTGATTGTAAATCTTTGTAATCTCACTCCATCAGGGTGGTAATTCAGCTCATTATGTAGGTGGATTGGTAATAGGTGTTATAAAGCAGTCTCTCTTTTGTTGTTTGACTCCATTAAATCCACTTTAATTGTGATCTGCTCTGCAGTGAGGCACTGTGGGACACAGAGTGTGATCACGCTGCACCTGTCACTCAATGATGGCAAATCCTTCACTTTCCATTCACACTTAAACACGGAGATGTATAGCATGGGACATCAGGAACATTTCCATTCATTTGTTGTAGTTAACATGTAAAAACATTCAGCTCCTTTTAAGGAAATAAAATGTGTCATTTTTTCTCAGGTGTCCTTCTCATCCACGTTAGTTTTCCTCATCATTGAAATATATTTCATACGTAAGCTTTGATAATGCAGTATTTTTATCACTTATTAGCAGGGATTGGTGAGGACATTAATTTCCAGTTGTTTGTTTTTAATTCTGAGTAATTTCTAGAGACTGTTGTGTGTGAAAATCCCAGAAATACTCAAACCAACAATCATGCCACGTTCCAAATCACTGACATCACATTTTTCCCCATTCTGATAGTTGATGTGAACATTAACTGAAGCTCCTGACCCATATCTGCATGACTTTATGCACTGCTGCCACATGACTGGCTGATGAGATAATCACATGACTGACTGTTGTTTTGGTGGCATGAGGGGAACTGCACAATATTAGGCAGGTGCTTTTAATCTTATAAATATAAATATAAATATAGGAAAAATGTTGGTTCTTCTTCTATCCTTAACAAAACTTAAACATGTATCTACAGTAACCACTGCTCTTTATAGCTTTATTCCAGATACAGTGCATCTGGAAAGTATTCCCAGCACTTCACTTTTTCCACATTTTGTTATGTTACAGCCTTATTCCAAAATGGATTCAATTCATTATATTCCTCAAAATTCTACAAACAGTACACCATAATGACAACGTGAAAGGCGTTTGTTTGAAATATTTGCAAATTTATTAAAAAATAAAAACGAAAAAAAAAAGAAAAAAAAAAAATCACATGTCCATAAGTATTCACACCCTTTGCTCAATACTTTGTTGAAGCACCTTTGACACCAATTACAGCCTCAAGTCTTTTTTAGTATGATGCTACAAGCTTGGCACACTTATTTTTGGGCAGTTTCTCCCATTCTTCTTTGCAGGACCTCTCAAGCTCCATCAGGTTGGATGGGGAGCGTCGGTGCACAGCCATTTTCAGATCTCTCCAGAGATGTTCAATTGGGTTCAAGTCTGGGCTCTGGCTGGGCCACTCAAGGACATTCACAGAGTTGTCCCGTAGCCACTCCTTTGTTATCTTGACTGTGTGCTTAGTGTTGTTGTCCTGTTGGAAGATGAACTTTCACCCCAGTCTGGGGTCCAGAGCGTTCTGGAGCAGGTTTTCATCAAGGATGTCTCTGTACATTGCTGCATTCATCTTTCCCTCGATCCTGACTTGTATCCCAGGTACTGCCACTGAAAAACATCACCACAGCATGATGCTGCCACCACCATGCTTCACTGTTGGGATGGTATTGGCCAGGTGATGAGCGGCGCCTGATTTCCTCCAGATATCACGCTTACCATTCAGGCCAAAGAGTTCAATCTTTGTTTCATCTGACCAGAGAATTTTGTTCATCATGGTCTGAGAGTCCTTCAGGTGCCTTTTGGCAAACTCCAGGTGGGCTGTCATGTGCCTTTTACTGAGGAGTGGCTTCTGTCTGGCCTCTCTACTATACAGGCCTGATTGGTGGAGTGCTGCAGAGATGGTTGTTTTTCTGGAAGGTTCTCCTCTCTCCACAGAGAAATGCTGGAGCTCTGTCAGAGTGACCATCGGGTTCTTGGTCACCTCCCTGACTAAGGCCCTTCACCCCGATCGCTCAGTTTGGCCGGGTGGCCAGCTCTAGGAAGAGTCCTGGTGGTTCCAATCTTCTTCCATTTACGGATGATGGAGGCCATTGTGCTCATTAGGACCTTCAATGCTGCAGAAATGTTTCTGTACCCTTCCCCAGATCTGTGCCTCGATACAGTCCTGTCTGAGAGGTCTACAGACAATTCCTTGGACTTCATGGTTTGTGCTCTGACATGCATTTCTTCTTCTTCTTCTTCTTCGGTGTTTAATGGCAGCTGGCAAACCAGTTTAATGGTGCATTACCGCCACCAACTGGACTGGAGTGTGGAACGAGAGATTAAGCAGGACAATAAAATAAATAAAAGAAAAAAGAAAAGAAAAAGGAGAAAAAAAACAAGAAAAAAAACAAACAAAACAAAAATTAAATTCTTTTATCTAAATCAGTTTCTTTAAGAAAGTTAATTATATGACAATATATCTGGTCTGCTGTTTCCCCAAGAGACCTGACAATGAGACATCATGATGTTTTGCCTTCCGTAATGACTGAAAGAGGCGTTCCCTCTTGATAGTGTATCTCCTGCACTGAAATATGTTCAACTGTTTCTGGTTGGTTACAATATATAGCCTACATTTCCCAGTTGGATGCTTGCCTATTTTATACAACGAAAGGTTGAGACCTGTATGTCCTATTCTCAGACGAGTGATAAAATTTTCTTCCCTACGTTTCCAGCCCACCGTCCTCCCAGCACCAACATGTCTCTGTACTTTATATAGATGCCTTCCAGTTTCGCTATTGTCCCAATGCTCCTGCCATACTGACTGTGCATATGTTCTGATAAATATTTTAGCTTCATCTTTAGTTAATGGGGTTTTTAGGTCTACATGTTTGATTTTGAGTGTTTCTTTGGCCAGAATCTGACATGCACTGTTAACTGTGGGACCTTATATAGACAGGTGTGTGCCTTCCCAAATCATGTCCAATCAACTGAATTTACCACAGGTGGACTCCAATCAAGTTGTAGAAACATCTCAAGGATGATCAGTGGAAACAGGATGCACCTGAGCTCAATTTTGAGTGTCATGGCAAAGGGTGTGAATACTTATATACTTGTGATTTATTATTTTTTTATTTTTAGTAAATTTGCAAATATTTCAAACAAACGCCTTTCACGTTGTCATTATGGGGTATTGTTTGTAGAATTTTGAGGAAAATAACGAATTTAATCCATTTTGGAATAAGGCTTTAACATAACAAAATGTGGGAAAAGTGAAGCACTGGGAATACTTTACGAATGCACTGTAACTGACACTAATCATAGTTTCACCATGGTATTTAAAATAAAACCAAAGTAACCACAAAATGACCCATGGTTGCTACAGTCATGGGTACTATACGGATACTTCAGTAAAACGTCTCGGTTATCCACGTAAGAGGAAGGAACAAGACTCTGCATGAGAAGCTGAAGTTACGGGAGTACCTCTCAGGGCTACTCCACCATCCTGCCAATTTGATTGGCTGGTGAAGCGAGGCGTACCTCATCGTGTACGTGAGAACACTTGTATGCCACATTTCATGTATTATCCAAAATACTAAAGAAGAGCCGCACAGATCAGAGATGAAGCGGCACAATGGAATAGTGTTGGAGTGTTTCACTATAAATGAATGTTTTCTGCACACACTGTGATAGTGTGTTAAAGTACATGGAAACAAACACCGTTGATCTCCTTATTTCATCCCAAACCTACAATTACAACAGCAATCGAAATCAGTCATCTGACATCTTACTATTACCTTAAAAACATGTGAAATACTGCTTACACAGTGTGTTATAATCTGATTTACCTTCAAATACATACATAAATCCAATAGACTGAAATATTCCACGATCAACAACATGATTACTTAAAGAGACAGTTCACCCAAAAATGAAAATTCTCTCATTATTTACTCACCCTCATGTCATCCCAGATATGTGTGACTTTATATCTTCTGCAGAACACAAATTAAGATTTTTAGAAGAATATTTCAGCTCTGTAGGTCTAGACAATGCAAGTGAATGGTGACCAGAACTTTAAAGCTCCAAAAATTACATAAATCAGCAGAAAAGTAATCCATAAGACCCCAGTGGTTTAATTCATGTCTTCAGAAGTGATATGATAGCTGTGGGTGAGAAACAGATCAATATTCAAGTACTGTTTTCCTTTACTTTCACTTTCTTCTTCTTGTGTTTTTGGCACAAGTTTTTGGCTCTTCGTGCACATTGCCCCCTACTGGGCAGAGAGGAGAATTTATGGTAATTAGGTCTTAAATATTGATCTGTTTCTCACCCACACCTATCATATGACTTCTGAAGAAATGGATTAAACCACTGGAGTCATATGGGTTACTTTTACGCTGCCTTTATTTGCTTTTCTGAGCTTCAAAGTTCTGGTCACCATTTACTTGCAATGTAAGGACCAACAGAGCTGAAATATTCTTCTAAAAATCTACATTTGTGTTCTGCAGAAGAAAGAAAGTCACACATCTGGGATGGCATGAGGATGGGTAAATAATGAGAATTTATATTTTGGGTGTACTGTCCCTTTAATGAACTCAAACGCGTGTTCAAGTGACATATCTTGTTATTTCTAACAGTAACCTAATTGATTAACAGTCATTAAACTCATTGGCTTCCCTTCTCTGTAAACATCTCATTATCTACTCACATACAGCACTGCAGACCGGAAATGACCACTGGAAACCAGTGGATAGTAACGCACCAGCGATAAGTCATCGTTACAGTGATTTAGTGTATCTTTAGTGTTACCTGTGCTAAAATCACAATAACACACTGCCGCACCTGGTTTGCTTTATTCTTACACACCACTGTGGTTTTTCAGTCACGCTTGTCTGTCGGTTTGACCGTAAATAGTTTTTAGACTCTTGAGTTCACTTATTAAACCCATTCTGCTGCAGACTCAAAGGTCAAAGTCATTAAAATGTGTTCAAGTGAGACACTGAAACATCAAACCCTGAATTCATTAATGCAGTAGTCGGTTCAGCGTGACGGCATCAGTGCGGGTTTACACCCCTCTCAGAGCACGCTGCAAAAATATGTAGAGATCTGTGATGATTTCTCAGCAACAGCGGCTTTAACTGTTCTGAGATGAACACAAGCAGAATGCATGAGAAATAAAGATGTCTTTGATTTGAATGTATACAATGTCCAATAATAATAATCAATAACTACAACTGAACACATTTCAAATGTATCTTTATGTTTCACCAGTAGGGGCTAGTTTGTATCTTATAGGCACTGATAAAGCTTTATTTCCTTGACATGAGTGAGTGAAGAGACCTCAGCACACAGATCACATTCGTTGTGAAGGTCACCGTTGGGCAGTATGCCGTTTGTGGCATGTAAAAAGCTTCATGGGGTTTGTCAGATCGTGCGGTGAAGCTTTCGGCCCCTCGAGGAACAAGCAATCGTACTGCAGAGAATGTAATTTATGATGTCTTGCCTGGACTATATCTCCAGCAGAGAAGCTGTAAAAGTGCTCCATAAAGACCCGGGTGGCGGCGTGATTTATTCCCCGCTCGAGTGTGTCGTGTCTGGGCCGCAGTCAGCGCCTGAGTCCTGATGTTCCCTGGAGCTCGAGAGCGGTTCTGCAACAGCATGCGTGAGAGCTGCACGTTCCTCCAGGCTTTAACATCACAAACATCATGATGATTCCATCAGACTGAAGTCTGAACTGTAGATCACATACTAACACACACACTTTATGTGTACACTCATGCTCTCAATATCCACTGAGAGAAGAGTGATGTCAACGGAATACCACTGACTATTGAGGAAAGAAACTAGCATGCAGTATGCATACTGTGCACACTTTCTGTACATATAGGACACATGCATGATGTAGTACATAGTGTGCAGTATACAACAGAGCAAACTGCACGAGAGACGGTCAATATGGCACAATGATCCTCATTTCCAGTGTGATGAATGAACAGGAAGTAATGTCAACTGTCATTTAATCACTCATTATTTCATCACAATGCAAAATCACACTATTTCTGACTGGACACACAAACCGGGTCGACACACAGTCGGGTCGACTGTGAGCGCAGTGCTATTTACACTTGTTACAAATAAACAGATTTAATCCATTGCATATGCATGAGCTCCTTAACTCTCTCAGTGTATGGGATGGATTTATAAATCTCAATATTTCTATCAGGAAGACTCGCAGACTTGAGTGAGATTTAAGATGACATTAATTTGATGAATATAAAACAGGAATGTAATGTCTCTCTTTGGCGTAAGCCCCGTCTGGCGGTCTGAAGATGTTGTACTCGGAACCATCATATCCCGCCGGAGATAGGAGGCAGGGGCGAGGAACCTACCCCCGTGCAGGACGGGACTCAACAGGTGGTGGTGGGGTGGTGGAGGTTGCTGTGTTAGCACACTGAAACAGCAATGTGATAGATTGTGAGCAGACTTATAAAGCAATGGCTTCCATGTGATTGGCTGGGAGTTACCCATTTAATGGTGCGATGAGGTACAGCTGCTAGTCTTCCTGCTAGAACTACGCTGCGCTTACATATATGTATTAAATCCTAAATATATAATTGTAAATCTAAATTAAAGCTGCAAGCAGTGATGAACGGGCCCTTGCACACTAGTGCCCGTTGGGGCTGCTGTGCCAGGAGAATGTCACACCAATTATTTTTGCATTTTTTAGCACTTAAATGTTGTTAAGAATGTATCAGAGTGTAAAACATGTAATTTCCTGTTGCAAGTAGGTGGCACTATGACTATAACTGAATATTAGCATATATAAGTGTTCAGGCAGGGACTTTTGGCATGGAGGTGTTGTAGTGGGTTAAAGCACATAACTGTTGATCAGAAGGTCGCTGCTTTGATCCCCACAGTCACCACCATTGTGTCCTTGAGTAAGACACTTAACTCCAGGTAGCTCCGGGGGGATTGTCCTTGTAATAAGTGCACTGTAAGTCACCAAATGCATAAATGTAAATGTAAATGTCTTATAAAACATATGAAGTTTGGAGCCGATTTGACATTTTATGTTTGAGTTACAACAGCTTCCTGTTTCATGGCAAAACATCAAACTTTGTCAGGCAGCCACGGACACTGCGTTCAAAGACAACTCAAAAGCTTCACAATTTAGCATCGCCAAGGCCTTTAGATAAGACTGACCGAATATGATGTTGATCTGATGAATCAAATGTGATCAAGAGGAATATGGATGGCCACAAGCCATGAAACTAAGCAGAGATGCTTGAATTTTTGCACCAGGAGTGGCATAAAGTCACACAACAGCAATGTGAAAGACTGGCAGAGAGCATGCCAAGACACATGAAAGTTGTGATTGAAAATTAGGGTTATTCCACCAAATATTGATTTCTTTATAGAAGAAAACAATAATGTTCATTTTACTCAAACACATATTTAGAAATCCAGAGAAACTGGTAATTTTGCAGTGGTCTCTTATTTATTTCCAGAGCTATATCATATATATATATATATATATATATATATATATATATATATATATATATACATATATATATATATATATATATATATATAATTAAACAAAAGTTTGAGCACCCCTCTGAGGCTGCATGATAATTTGCTCTGTCTTTTGAAGAAAATATCGTAGTGATATGCCATTCAGTTTCTAGAGATAATTGATAATGTGATGTTTGACTGCAACAAAAAATTGATTTGATTGGCTCAGTGAACATTAGACTGAAAACACAGGTGCAACCAATCACGAAAGAGGATATTCAAGGGAGCTAATTGCTAGTTGTGCTTCTCTTTGATTCTCTACTGGAAAGTAGCAACATGGGAATAATTCATCAATATGAATTAGGAGAATGATACCAAAAGTTATCACAAAGATTTAAGGTATCTGTCTCCACAGTTAGAAATATAGTTTGACTATATGGAGGGCCAAAGGGACAGTCCTTGTGAAGGAAAGATGTGGAAGGCAGAGAAAATATCTGAAAGGCAAAGGCAAAGAATGGTTACAGTAATCACAGACAAACCACAGACCACCTCCAAAGAGCTCCAAGAACATCTTTCTGCTGATGGTGTTGTTGGACATTGTTCCACAGTCAGCACACTTTGCTCAAGGAACAGCTTGATGGAAGGTGATGCGGAAAAAGCCTTTTCTGCATACTGCCAACGAGCATAGTCATTTGAGGTATGCACATATACAATGTTCTGGAATGGCCATCCCAGTCCCCAGACTTGAACATCGAAAAATCTATGGAATGATTTGAAGCGGGCTGTCCACGCTCAGAAACCATCAAACCTGACTGAACTGGAGACATTTTGCAAGGAAGGATGGTCCAAAATACCTGCAGCCAGCATTCAGGGACTTATCAGTAGCTATACGAAGCGTCTTCAGGCTGTTATTTCAGCAAAAGGAGGCTCTAATAAATATTGACATGATGACTCCATTGAGGTGCCCACATTTTTGAACCTTTGTGTTTTTGTTATGACTCACATTGAGTTGTGTCTGTTGAATCAATAAATGTTATTTAACAACTGAAATTTTACTGTTTCCATAAGGTATAAATTATATAAAAATCAAGTTGACTGAAATTACGATAATTATCAGGGGTGCCCAAATTTATATATATATATACAGTATATCCCTTCCACTGTCTCTTTCTTCTACATTTGAAATATCCCCCAAATGTTTACATTGTTTATTGTTCAATGTTCCAATTTTACAATGTTCCAATGTTCTAATGTTCCAATTTTAGAATGGTCAAATGTTCCAATATTAGACCATTCCAATGTTCCAATTTTAGAATGTGCCAATGTTCTAATGTTCCAATTATAGAATGTTCAAATGTTCCAACATTAGAACATTCTAATGTTCCAATGTTCTAATGGTCCCATGTTCCAATGTTAGAATGTTCCAATGTTTCCATGTTCCAATTTTAGAATGTTCCAATGTTCTAATGTTTTGTTAATTTACTGGCCTTGGGTAACTCACATTTTACTGCAAACAGTCTTGCTGCAGCACTAATGAAGACATTCAAATTAAATCCAGCACAAAAAACTGATAATTACACACACACACAAATACTTGCGCACACACACACAAACACACACTTACACACTTGCGCGCGCGCACACACACACACACACTCACACACAAATACTTATACACACATATACACACACTTACGCACTTGTACACACACACACACACACACACATAAATACTTGCACATGCACACATAAACACACACACACACACACACACAGAAAGAGAGAGAGAGAGAGAGAGAGAGAGATTGGTTTAACAAGTCTACAAACTTGTGTATTTATATTCATTTTTCTAGGTTACTGTAGTAAAGCCGAACATCTTGCTCTCTCTCAGCAAGGTGACTCCAATAAACTCTTTTAAATCTTTAAATGGAATAGTATTAGGATACAAGCACAGTAAACCTCATCTCTCACGATTCTACACACGTTTACATGCTGCTAAACACCCACAGCGAGCTCGGACACATTTAATCTGCTCAACACACTGATAATTTCTCTCTCAGGTCTACTGACCCAACATTCACTGCTCTCATATCAGTGTGTGTGTGTGTGTGTGTGTGTGTGTGTGTGTGTGTGTGTCAGTCTGTCGCCGTATCAGCGCCAGTGATTCTGCTGTCTAATTTTAATTAGATTCTGTGAGGGAGAATTTCTGAAGGCAAAGCTACTACGAATATACACACACATAATATGTCAGAGTGATTTTCAGAGAAAAATGACTGAAGACACACACACATACATATATACACACACAAGCTACATGAGAACACATTATAGACTTCTATAGTTTTTGTATAAAGTTACTGTAATTATAATGACTACAGACTGACAAAAACACTAATAGAAATGCTAGAATTTTTAGAGTTCAGAAAAGAATGCTATGAATAATTTTACCAAGTTATGACGACCCCAGAGGGAGGTTTTGTCTGATTTATCTCTCTTCTGGAGACAAATCTGACCTCAAACTATAGATGATTACACAAACACACCCACACACACACACACACACACACACACAAAGGTGCACACACGCATGCACACACACATGCATGCACGCACACACACACACACACACACACATGCACGCATTCACACACACACGCGCACATACGTATATGCTCACATACTGACACACACACACACACACTCGCACACACACACACACACACACACACACGCACACGCACCCGCACACACACACAAACGGATGTTGAATGCCTGTCAGCGTTTGTCTTTACACACCTCAGGGTTTGTTTTAATGAAGATTTGACGGATGCATCATGATGTCTTAATGAACACAGTTCACATGACTTCATCTGAATCACATTGTGAATCATACACACACACACACACACAGCACGTATAATGCATGAGGTCAAACACGGTTCTGTGTTCAGTACATGTTCAGCTCTATCAACGACATGTGTGTCATCCAGTCCATCAACACACAAAATCAGCTCAACTTAGAAAAAGCAAAAAAATGGCCAGACATTAAATGAATATTAAAATATATTAGAACAATATCCACAAGACTTAGCATTATACAATTTCATCTTGTCTGTGTCCAATACAATCCAATAATTCAACTTTATTGTAAGAGATCTCAATGAAACGAGTATACGTAAACTCACATTCTTCATTTCAGTCAACAAAAGGAGACATTCCTGATGCATTTCACCAGTGTATGGACTTATTCACGGCAAGTGCCATATTTATTTTAATGTGAATGAAAACTGTTCATGTTGATTGCTCAACACAGAAAACATTCAAAAGTCTTCAAGCTTTTCTTTAAATGAGTTTTAAAAAACCCCTTGGATCTGAACACAGTATGATATATTGAACCGACTGTGCGTGCCTCTTACAGCCTCAAATTAAACATGTATTTGACCCTGCCCACAATCAGCAGAAAAGAACAAAACAATATGACCAGAAACTAACAATTCACTATCACTGTAATTGTATTAGTGTCATGACACCTCAGAAAGATTTAGCATGTTAATGTGAGTATGGCATATTGATAGGATTCGTCTAGATCTGCAACACTGCTGCAGTTGAGCAAGTACGGAGAATTACTACTGCTAGAAAACACACAGACGTACTGAGTTACGACAATACAGCTGCTGCTGCACAATTGGACAAAGCACAAGACATGCCGCATCGATCATGTATGACGTGATGGTGCACAAATAGACACACAAACAATCCCAGTGTAGCTGAAGTAGACAAGTGAACCTGGAGTGGAGGAGGATTTCAGAGAAAAACTCTCACAGCGCACTGCAGTAAAACAGACTTGTCTGCATAACAGATCGACAAAGATAGAGATGCAAGTTGATTGGCTACTCGATGGTGAGTGAGTCGATTGGCTGACAGATAACAGTCAGCTTGTGACAAGCAGAGCTGCTGTAAATAATCCAGTTATAGTATGTTGTGCATTGTCCACTGAACACCTGCACAATTCACTTCATTAACAGCACACAAACACATCTTATACTGTATATGTGACATTAATCATCTAAACACTATATAGTGTGCATGTGTGTGTGTGTGTGTGTTGTGTAACTCTGCATCCAAGGAAAGTTAAAAGCAGAATATGATGTGATGAGCGGCGCTTGTGACCTTCAACATTCATGACATATTTCTAAAGATCATCAGAAGAGTGAAAACAAACAAATGACTTACCCACTTGAGCTGAGTCACCTTCAGACAGACAGACAGACAGACAGACAGACAGACAGACAGACAGAGAGAGAGAGAGAGAGAGAGGTTTAGTTTCATCATCAACACTAACAGCTCACTCTTTACATCAGACATTGTTTAGATACTATATGAAGGATTATTGATGGATAAAGTTATGAAGACACATCATACAGAAACAACTGGCAAATCAATCCAGTGAGCAGCAATCAGAGAATAATATGTGACAGACAGACAGATAATCATTCTGGATGAGATTAATTCAACAGAGGAAACAAATGTAAACTAAGAGCACATGTTCTTCTCGAAGACTCAAAGGTGTTACTCACATTGACATACAATGAGATCAATAATCCACAGAATGTCATAACCAGTGATATTAACAGCAATGATGTTAATAACAACACTTTAAACATGTAACTAATGCTTTAACAACAGCAGTGATCATTATTGCATAGATTTCATGTGGTATTGCTCATGTAACACTGTAATTAATGATGTCCAGAGGAGTAATTACTAATAAACTCAAATCACTATGATCATATGCATCAGCCTGTTATTATGATTTGTCTCATTAATGCAACAATCACAATCAATTGCTACAAATTCTTCAGACTGTCTGTTCATCTGTCTGTCTGTCCATTCGTCTGTCTGTCCATCCATCCATCTGTCTATCCATCCATCCTGTCTGTCCATCTGTCTGTCTGTCTGTCTGTCTGCCCATTCGTCTGTCTGTCCGTCCATCCATCTGTCTATCATCCATCCTGTCTGTCTGTCCCTCTGTCTGTCTATCCATCCATCCTGTCTGTCTGTCTGTCTGTCCATTCGTCTGTCTGTCCGTCCATCCATCTGTCTATCCATCCATCCTGTCTGTCCATCTGTCTGTCTGTCCCCCTGTCTGTCTATCCATCCATCCTGTCTGTCTGTCTGTCTGTCTGTCCACCCATCTGTCTATCCATCCATCATGTCTGTCCATCTGTCTGTCCATCCGTGCATCTGTCTATCTGTCCATCTTTCTATCTGTCTGTCTGTCTGCCTGTCCATTCTTCTGTCTGTCCGTCCAGCCATCTGTCTATCCATCCATCCTGTCTGTCCATCTGTCTGTCTGTCCATCCATCCTGTCTGTCCATCTGTCTGTCTGTCCATCTTTCTGTCTGTCTATCTGTCTGCCTGTCCATTCGTCTGTCTGTCCATCCATACATCTGTCTAACCATCCATACTGTCTGTCTGTCTGTCCATCCATCCGTCTGTCTGTCTGTCTTTCTGTCTATCTGTCTGTCTGTCTGCCTGTCCATTCGTATGTCTGTCCGTCCATCCATCTGCCTATCCATCCATCTGTCTGTCTTTCTGTCCATCTCTCTCTCTGTCTGTCTGTATGTCTGACTCTCTGTCTCAGCACCCCTTTTTAAATGACACTGAATCATTGAGCTGCATCTCTCTCAGTAGATTCGGGGAAACCCTTCAACAGGAAGTGGATCTGACGGCAGTGAGATGAAAAGAGTGTCGGGAATTTCCCTCTCGGAACGAGCGAGGAGACAAGATGAGAGAAACAAACATATCCAGTGAGACGAATACTGATGCAAAACTTCAGACGAACGAGAGCAGCACATTGCTGTTGTTGAAAGGTGAGACAGTCAAATAAATGTATTTAAATCTGTAATTTAGGTCAATGTTGTTAATAATTACCACCCTTATCACATCATTAGTGATCAGTTTCATCAGGGCGGTTCTAATGAGCACATACAACCATCTGAGAATGAATGCAGTGAAATCCAGTGATTGTATTGCATCACGACTGCTGTTAAATTAATAAACAACAAACCATATTTCCTGCAAAACCTCACCACAACACAATACCAAGAAGAACACAGCTTTTACATTTAAAGACACGGTTAGAAGAGACATGCTGACTGTGTGTGTGTAACACTCCGCTTGTGTTCATGCTGTTGTAAACTAAAGAATAAGAGCAGTGCAGATGTGTTAAGAGCCACATCTGTCATTGTACATTTAATCTTGTGACATTTTTGTGTGTAAATGAGTCAGCTGAGGTGACGTGCATCACCGGTCAGTCAGTATTTTCATTCATCGGCACATGAATTCTTGGATTACTACTACACTACTAAAGCTGGGAAAAACAGCAGTAAATGAACAGCTTCAGCATTATGGCTCATCACAGCTGAGAGACACATCAGACTGAATAATTACACAACTGAAGGTACTGGAGTTTCCACATTGGAGAGAAAATATGGTTTGAAATGGCAGAGGAGATTGCGGTTTCTTTAGGGAATGACTTTTGCGCACCAGCTATTGTGAAATAGGGAAGAATGCCCCCGCTTGGATGACTATTTTTCCACTGAGAAAATTGTATGCATTGGACAAAAATTATATTATCTTCAGAAAGCTGACTAACAGACTACAGCAACACCATCAGGTGATTGCACATGCTTCATCTCTCTCTCTCTCTCACACACACACACACACACACACACATCCTTGTTTCTCCAATAACTTGTTAGAAACAGCCCAAGCTGTGATACTACTAGTTCTAAAGTGACGTTTTTTAGAGGCTTGAATTCATCGTTTGTTTTGAAACAGCAACGTCAGATTCCGATCTGTCGCGTAATAAAGTAGTTCCATGCACAAATGCACTTTTATGACCATAATCAGTTTTCCTCATTTTTAAATAGCATATATAAGCAATATCGCACTCGCAATCATGCTATATGACCCTAAATCAGCAATGATTACCTACGGCCGAATCACAGCAGTGCTGATGTAGGGCGATATCATGTCATATAATAATATTAATAGAAAAAATATTATTAAATGGTGGAGTATATATTTAAGCAAACACTGCAATTCACAACAAATCACAAACTATCCCATATATGAACTGTACAAGAATGCAGAATATGAGATCAACATTAGTACATCTCAAATTATAGTATACTTATGGAAAACATGGAAATATCAGAACTAGAATATTATGTTTTCCAAGCCTGGAAAAGTCATGGACATTGGAATATCTGCCTGAATGATTTGTGCAAACTTAAATGACTGATAAAAATCCATATTTAGTACTCATGAACCACTGGAAAGGTTATGGAAATGGTCAAAATGGGTGGGAATCCTAACAGAAAGAACAGAAAAATGTCAAATTTGCTTGAATAACAAAATATTTCTGGCACACTGCAAAAAATCCACAAATAATATATATATATGTGTGTGTGTCATTATAACAATGATAGAATGGATGCCGAGCGAGCAGCTTATTATTACAGGAAATGGATGTGCAGGAATAATACTTTAGGATTTAGCAATACAGAATCTGTTATTAGTTATTATTAGTATCTGGAGACTGCAGCAGTTATGTAGGAAATGTAATTAATTTATTATTAAAATATGGTTATTATAAATACCCAGACAGACATTCAAGCAGTCCTGCACTTTATTGTTAAAAAAATGCTATAACTGCGGGCATGTTACCACATACATTGTCTTGAAATGGACTTTTGGATTGTTTTTTGCTTCACCTCATTCATGAACAGAGAGCTCACAAAAACTTTGTGAACTCAAATTCATCTTCAATAGCATGACGATGAAGTTGCACAGCCAGTGTTATCTCTCTGGTAAGTGATATTCACTGTATGTAAAGACCAGTCTAATCTCACCATGAAATCAGAAAGAGTAGGTTGACATTTCTTCAAAAATCAGTGCATGTTGACCGAAATTTCAAACACTGCACCCAGGGGTCAAAGAGGGAAGTGTTGATGGGCGTATGACCACGTGTGAGCTCCGTTTATGTCCAGAAGAGGTTGCCAAAAGTGAGTTGTGCAGTGAGTTGTTTTCAGTTGTACATGATGTAATATAGTGAAGAGGAATAAACTCTATCCCCAAACCTTAATCTAAATCTAAACCTAAACCCCAAACCTAACCTAAATCTAAACCCCAAACCTAAACCCCAACTCAAACCTAAACCCCAAACCTAAACCTGAACCTTAACCCCAAACCTAAACCCCAACTCAAACCTAAACCCCAAACCTAAACCCCAACCTAAACCCCAAATCTAAACCCCAAACCTAAACCCCAAACCTAACCCCAAACCTAAACCCCAACCCTAAACCAAACCTAAACCCCAAACCTAAACCCCAACCCAAACCTAAACCCCAAACCCCAAACCAAACCTGAACCTAAACCCCAACCCAAACCTAAACCTAAACCTAAACCCCAAACCTGAACCTAAACCCCAAACCTAACCCCTAACCTAAAACCCAAATCTAAACCCCAAACCTTAATCTAAACCCCAAATCTAAACCCCAAACCTAAATCTATACCCCACATCAAAACCCAAAATTAAACCTAAATCTAAACCCCAAATCTAAACCCCAAACCTTAATCTAAACCTAAACCCCAACCTAAACCTAAACCCTAAATCCCAAATCTAAACCCCAAACCCAAACCTAAATCTAAACCCCAAACCTAAACCTAAACCCCAAACCTAACCCCAAACCTAAACCTAAATCTAAACCCCAAACCTTAATCTAAACCCCAAACCTAAATCTAAACCCCAAACCAAAACCCCAAACCTAAATCTAAACCCCAAACCTTAATCTAAACCTAAACCCCAACCCAAACATAAACCCCACACCTAAACCCCAAACCTAAACCTAAACCCTAAACCCCAAATCTAAACCTAAACCCCAAACCTAAACCTAAAATTTAAACCCCAAATCTAAACCCCAAACCTAAACCCTAAACCCCAACCTAAACCCCAAATCTAAACCCCAAACCTAAACCCCAAACCTAACCCCAAACCTAAACCCCAACCCTAAACCAAACCTAAACCCCAAACCTAAACCCCAACCCAAACCTAAACCCCAAACCCCAAACCCCAAACCAAACCTGAACCTAAACCCCAACCCAAACCTAAACCTAAACCTAAACCCCAAACCTGAACCTAAACCCCAAACCTAACCCCTAACCTAAAACCCAAATCTAAACCCCAAACCTTAATCTAAACCCCAAATCTAAACCCCAAACCTAAATCTATACCCCACATCAAAACCCAAAATTAAACCTAAATCTAAACCCCAAATCTAAACCCCAAACCTTAATCTAAACCTAAACCCCAACCTAAACCTAAACCCTAAATCCCAAATCTAAACCCCAAACCCAAACCTAAATCTAAACCCCAAACCTAAACCTAAACCCCAAACCTAACCCCAAACCTAAACCTAAATCTAAACCCCAAACCTTAATCTAAACCCCAAACCTAAATCTAAACCCCAAACCAAAACCCCAAACCTAAATCTAAACCCCAAACCTTAATCTAAACCTAAACCCCAACCCAAACATAAACCCCACACCTAAACCCCAAACCTAAACCTAAACCCTAAACCCCAAATCTAAACCTAAACCCCAAACCTAAACCTAAAATTTAAACCCCAAATCTAAACCCCAAACCTAAACCCTAAACCCCAAACCTAAAAACAAATCTAAACCCCAAACCTGAACCTAAACCCCAAACCTAAACCT